>JASDQU010509338.1:22705-52033 GCA_032191745.1 Picea mariana | reverse complement strand
TAAGTGCATAGTTACATACCTTGAAAACAAGCTCCAAATTTGCCCAAGAAATAAGCTCCAAAGCTGTCCAAGAAATATGCTCCAAAATAGCTCCAAATATGCTCCCAAATTCGGCAAAATAACTCTCCAAATAAACTTCAAGAAAAGAGGCAAAATAACTCTTCAAATGAGCCCACCAATCACCTCTCCAAAGCAAGCTAGCAACCTCTCCAACTCAACCCTACAATCAACTCTCTAAAACTCAAGAAAAACTCTTAGCTCAAAAACTCAAGAGAAGCCAAATGAGTAGTGTGAGTGAAAGAGAGGGGGTGGGGTTGGCTTTATAGGTTCATTAGGGGCTCTAGACAATTCTAGAAGCTTCCCATGCATGCCCCCAACCCTAATTTTTTTTTAAAAATCAAAAATTACCTTACTTTTGCGTCCGCGGGCCTCCTTAGCAAAAAAAACCGGTTCCGTACGGAACCAGCCGGTTCAAGGAAAAAAAACCGGTTCCGTACGGAACCGGTCAAAAGCGGTTTGAGAGGCCGGTTTGAACCGGTTAGGGTCTGGAACCGGTCGGACCGGCCGGTTTTGCCGGTTCCGGTCCAGTTCTTGTAACACTGCCAGGATCCCATGTTCACCTGTGGGACACACAATAGACCATATCCAAAGATGAACTATCAGGCACTCTGCTCCCCGGGTCATGTTGTCATCCTTATACACACTTGCAAACGTGAGCTAAGTCCTGCTCACTTAGTGTGTCCTCGAAGGCACAATGCCTAGGTTCAAAGTCCATGTTGTCACTTTGACTTGAACCTCTTTCGTCTAGGCTAACTCCTAGAAAAGCCAAGGGGGGTAGACCCTAGTTACTAGATGAGATTTACGATTAAATGTTCTAGGAGTTGGTTTTAATAAGTTAAAAAGGTTAGGGGAATCTACCCTATGATGTTAACCATCAATGCAAGATGCAACAGTTATGTATGACAATTAGGGCTTTTCCTAGGACAACTAAGACTAGTGCCTAAGATTGGGCAAGGGGTCAACTAAGTTAAGGGGATGTTCGTTACAAGATAATTACAAGTTAAAAGTCTTACAACAAGATACATAAACTAGATACAAAAGAATATGTGATGTATACAAAGCTAAACTAAGCTAGATACAAGATATACAAAAAGAATGTCTGAGATATACAGATTTAAACTAAGATAGATACAATATATTAACAAGTGTTTGAAATGTGCAGCAAAAAGGATATTCAAGACAATATACTTATTCAGATCAAGCCAAGCATGCTCACAATAGATAGAATTCTATTGCACTGCTTATCAATGGCGAAAGTACGCAAAGCACTCAAGACCCTATAAAGAGAATGCTTCCAAGTGGATGCGCACTTCTTGAAGGACCACACCACAAATACAAGAACAAAATATAGATGAAAGCTTTAAAAGTAAATTGCTCCAGATGAAAAGATGTAACCACTTAGGTGATTATTCTACAACACATAAAAGATAACTTGCATGATATAAAAAGATAATGAGTTTTGTGTGCTTGCAAGCATAAAATTAAAGTGTTGATGTTGTAGATCAAAGATTAAACTATGTGGTTAAACGTGATTTATTTTAATCCTAGCTAGGTGTCAACCCAAAACTTTCCTCCCCCTATTACCAAGTGATTGTTGGATGCTCAAGAAGTTAGGCAACGAGGCCCACCCTAGCTTCGCAGGTCAGCCCTAAGATCAGAGTACTCCCGGAAAGGACATCGCGCGTCGTGAGACCGTCCCCAGCCTAGCACCTTCAACTGCCTTCCTCTGACCCCCTTTTAAATGGCGAAGATGGTTGGTTATGGTGTCCTATTAAGTCTAATAAATTGATTATTAAACTATGAGCTAAGTGTTGCGATGTGTTTGAGTGCTTGTAGCTTGCTCAAAAATGCCAACGTATTGAAACTGAAAGACAAGAAGGCCGATGCCTTTAAACAATGAAGCTACAAATTAAGTCGACCCCATTTTAAATGGCAAAGATGGTTGGTAATGGTGTCCTAGTAATTCTAATAAATTGATTATTAAACCTATAAGCTAAGTGTGTAATGTGTTTGAGTGCTTGTAGCTTGCTCAAAAATGTCAAAGTATTGAAACTAAAAGATAATAAGGTTGATGCCTTTAAACAATGAAGCTGCAAATTAAGCAATTTAATTTGCAATCTATTGGTATAAAGGCTTCAGCCTTCACTTTCACAGTGTTCAGTTTCACAAGCATTTTCAGTTCTTGACATTTACATGCAACGATTCAAACTTAAGAGCTTAATTTGCAACTTCATTGTTTAAAGGCATCAACCTTCTTATCTTTCAATTTCAATACTTTGACATTTTTGAGCAAACTACAAGCACTCAAACAAATAACCCACTTAGCTCATAGATTTAATAATCAATTTATTAGACTTAACAGGACACCATTACCAACCATCTTCGCCATTTAAAACGGGGTCGGAAGAAGGCAACGGAAGGTGCTAGGCCGGGGACAGTCTCACGGCGCGTGGCGTCCTTTCCGGGAGTACTCCGATCTTAGGACTGACCTTTGAAGCTAGGGTGGGGCCTCGTTGCCTAACTTCTTGAGCATCCAATAGTCACTTGATAATTGGGAGAGGAAAGTTTTGGGTTGGCACTATGATGTTCCGTTCCCAAGAGTAGGCCAGCAGGGAGTGACTTAGTAGTCTATGTGTTCCCGTAGACTATAATCAGGCTCAAACAGGGAACAAGATGGAGAAATAAGGGTGATTTGGTGGCTAAACGATGAATTAAGCCAAAAAGCTTAGGAAAAGTCACTTAAGCCTAAGTCAATGAAGAATTAGAATGAAAAGGTGCTAAAGGGGGACTTAATTAATTAATTATTCACCTTAAGAAGAAAAGCGCCTAGCTTAAGTGAGGTCAATGGTGAATTAGATCGGGAAGGGTATTGTTATCGCACAGTATGTAGCTAGGATAAAAGGCTATAAGATAGAAGGCCAAACTGGCGTAACAGGAACCAATCCCATCCAATGTCACCACAATGGGATGGATCTTTCTCTTTAGGGAATTTAGGCCCAGGGGAGACATCCCCGATGACCTAGGGTTTTGAAGAGGCAAGAGGCTAATAAGACAAAGATAAGATTTCCCCCCTCACAAATCAACACCCAAACAAATAGTCTGGCCAAAGGCCAATTTAAAGTAAACCCCCAATGAAGTCTACCTGCCTGGAACAAAGCAACAAGAAACTGGTATATGCAAGCTATTTCAATGGGTTAGTACTTCATAAGACTATATGATAAATATACATAAGCAATTATGGCAATAAATGTTGACGAAGTCAATGTTTATCAATATACCTATGAAAGTAATGTCACTTCACCAATAAATATTAGGACAATATGGCATTCAATGTAACCAATCAACACATCATCTAATAAATGCCTTAGATCACCATTCAATTGCTCAAAAGACAAAACGTTGTTGCATCAATGATATAATAGCCAAGGATGACGTCAGCACTTAAGGTTAGTAGGTTAGTCTAGGCTAGGGTTAGTGAAATTAGGGTTTTAATTCTAATGAGGGAGAGTGTTGCTACAGCAAGGCTCTTTCATCAAACCCTAGGAGAAAAACGGCCCTAAGTGTAGATGACCTAGGCTTGGGACGTCTTCTCCTTCATGAATTCTAAATGGTACGGCTAGCAAAAAGGGAGGAAAAAAAATGAGTGCAGCTATGGCTAGGCTCTCTTTTTCTTCTTCAATGGCTGAAAAATTCCCTATAAGGGGACATGAGACAAGGACCTACTTGTGTGCTTGTCACCTAGGGTTTTGATTCAGCAAAATCATAAATACATGCAAGAAATTAAACTACAACCATTCATCAAGAAGTTTTGCAGAAAAATACTTACAATTCACCAAGAAATAACCATGCAAACCCTAGCTGTAACACCTTCCTTCAAGAGAAACACCATAAAATGCCAAAAATGTCTTCCTTCAATAAGTGCGCCTCACTAAATCAACCAAATACCCAAGAGAGGACGCAAATTTCAGACTTCCTTATGGAGTGAATGAGTGATGATCAAAAATGAAGGAGAAAATCCTCCATTTATACAATATTATGACCTAATTTTACTTTTTAGGTCATGTAAAAGGTCGACCAGGCCAAAATACCAAAATCATATTGTTTTACATTAAATTGTTAAATTAAATCCTAAATCAAGCTGAAAAGAGAGTAAAAGCCCCTCCAAGAGAGACATTAGCCCCTTGTAGGGCAGATGGGGCGTCCTGGAGCAAAACGTTAGCCCTCACTGGGCTTCTCCAACCTGCCACACGTGCCACTGCTGCCTAATCTGCCTCCAAAAGTGTCCATGATGTTGGGTGACGTCATGGTCAATGTGGTGACATCCTAGGCCTCCCAAGGCCAACGTTCCACTGAGAAAGGGTCATCCCCCCTAGGTCAAGCTCTGTCGGGGTGCCTCTGGTGGAACGTCCTCTTCTCCTCTGGTGCAAAGCTCTGGATCCATCTCTATCCTGTATCTCCCGCTGATGGGGTCTCAGCATCCACCTGATGGGCTCTTCAGCCCCATGGAGGTCCGAACTGATCATCTCCCCATGTGTATCGGTCCAAGATGGTACCTGTCCGTCGGGCATGGTCTTGCACATCAAAAGCTACGCCCTCCATGGGCTCATCAGTCACAGAGATCATAGCAATGTCAATCACATTTCATCATCAATATTAATAAACATATGCATAAAACCCCTAATAGATCAATCAATAGCTCAAAGACGTTACACAAATCTGCAATACAAGTCCTGGAAAAGGGCAAGGCATCCTATTGGGCTAGTGTCCACTAAATAAGGGAAGTTTCCCGGAAGAGACCTCTTCCAAGCCATGTAAGTGGATGAAGTGGTCAAGGGATGTCCAAGCAAGTGGGTGCAACGAAAGTCAAGGATGCAAGATGTTACCTATGGGTGCCTTTGTAGAAGGCGAGTTGTACCTGTCATGGATGCAATTCAAAAAAGGCTTGAGTCTTGTAGGTCAAACTGGCGTAACAAGAACCTATCCCACCCAATGTCACCACAATGGGATGGTTCTTTCTTTTTAGGGAGGTTAGGCCCAAGGGAGACGTCCTCGGTGACCTGGGGTTTTGAGGAGGCTCAAGGATAATAAGACAAGAATATGTTTCCCCCCTCACAAGTCACCACCAATCAGATATTCCCGACAAAATAGCCAATAGTGAGGAGTAAAACCCCCAAAGAAATGTACCTGTCTGGAACAAAGCAACAGCAAACTGATATGTGCAAGCTATTTCAATGGGTTAGTACTTCATATGAGTATCTGATAAATATATATAAGCAATTATGGCAATAAATATTGATGAAGTCAATGTTTATAAATATGGCAATGAAAGTAATGTCACTTCTTCAACAAATGCCAGAATAACGTTGGCATTCAATACAATAAAACAATAACTCATTCAATTAATGCCTTTAATCATTATCCAATTGCTTAATGAACAAAATGATGTTGCACTAATGATGTAGTAGCATAAGATAACGGCAGCAATTAGGGTTAGTAGGGTTAGCTCTTAGGCTAGGGTTAGTAGTTAGAGTTTCAATTCAAAGTGTTTGAGAGTATTTGGATCATGTTCTACTTCAACGCTTGAGGTTTTAGGATCAGTGCCTTAGGGTTTAATGGAGTGAATAATGAAGGACATAGGAGTTGAAGGAGACAAAGACTAAGGACTAGAGGGAAAAGTTTTGAGGTGTTGCTAAGGCAAGGCCTCAAAATTAAAACCCTAGGGGAGAGAGACTCGCTCTGGTGTTGCTACAGCAAGGACTCATGCTCTCTCCTCCTTCCTTAGATGGAAAAACAACTAGCATAAAAGATAAACTGAGAGAAGATGGTTTGATAAGACAAAGTGTTGCAACAGCAAGGCTCTACTAGCAAACCCTAGAAAAATCGGCCCTGAAGTGTAGAAACCCTAGGCTTCAAGACGTCTCCTTCTTCTTAGCATGTAAAGGTACGGCTAGGTAAAGGGAAGAAGAAAAAGGAGTGTAGCTATGGCTAGGCTCTCTTTTTCTTCTTCAATGGCTGAAAAATTCTCTATCAAGGGACATGAGACAAGGACCTACTTGTGTCCTTGTCACCTAAGGTTTTGATTCAGCAAAATCATAAATACATGCAAGAAATGAAACTACAACCATTCATCAAAAAGTTTTGCAGAAAAATACTTACAATTCACCAAGAAATAACCATGCAAACCCTAGTTGTAACACCTTCCTTCAAGAGAAACACCATAAAATGCCAAAAATGTCTTCCTTCAATAAGTGCGCCTCACTAAATCAGCCAAATACCCAAGAGAGGACGCAAATTTCAGACCTCCTTATGGAGTGAATGAGTGATGATCAAAAATGAAGGAGAAAATCCTCCATTTATACAATATCATGACCTAATTTTACTTTTTAGGTCATGTAAAAGGCCGACAAGGCCAAAATAATCATATTGTTTTACATTAAATTGTTAAATTAAATCCTAAATCAAGCTGAAAAGAGAGTAAAAGCCCCTCCAAGAGAGACGTTAGCCCCTTGTAGTGCAGATGGGGCGTCCTGGAGCAAAATGTTAGCCCTCAGTGGGCTTCTTCAACCTGCCACACGTGCCATTACTGCCTAATCTGCCTCCAAAAGTATCCATCATGTTGGGTGACGTCATGGTCAAGGTGGTGACATCCTAGGCCTCCCAAGGCCAACGTTCCACTGAGAAAGGGTCATCCCCCCTAGGTCAAGCTCTGTCGGGGTGCCTCTGGTGGAACGTCCTCTTCTCCTCTGGTGCCAAGCTTTGAATCCATCTCTATCCTGTATCTCCCCCTAATGGGGTCTCAGCATCCACCTGATGGGCTCTTCAACCCCATGGAAGTCCGAACTAATCATCTCCCCATGTGTATCAGTCCAAGATGGTACCTGTCCGTCGGGCATGGTACTGCACATCAAAAGCTACGCCCTCCATGGGCTCATCAGTCACAGAGATCATAGCAATGTCAATCACATTTCATCATCAATATTAATAAACATATGCATAAAACCCCTAATAGATCAATCAATAGCTCAAAGACRTTACACAAATCTGCAATACAAGTCCTGGAAAAGGGCAAGGCATCCTATTGGGCTAGTGTCCATTGAATAAGGGAAGTTTCCCGGAAGAGACCTCTTCCAAGCCATGTAAGTGAATGAAGTGGTCAAGGGATGTCCAAGTAGGTGGGTGCAACGAAGGTCAAGGATGCAAGATGTTACCTGTGGGTGCCTTTGTAGAAGGCGAGTTGTACCTGTCATGGATGCAGTTCTTTCCAAGCCCAGTCATGCCTTTTATTCTTTCTGTTATTTCATTTTTAATTGTTTTTTTCTTTCTTTTTACTCAAGAGATAATCAGGGGACAATGTCCTAGCGTGGTGACCAGTGATGATAGCGTTACCCACAAGTACTTTCAAAGAAATGAGAAGGTTGGCTCGTGATGAGACCCCCTTTCCCTTGGCCATGCAACCAAAGGTCACTACCTTGGCGTGGTAACCAGCTGATGGCAATGTCATACTGCTAGGTACCCATGGACCTAATAGGCTGGCTTGTGATGAGACCCTTTATCCCCTGGTTAGGTCTTGTTTTATTATTTTTTTAGGGTCCCTCTTGTTTCTTGTTGAAAAGCCTTTTATTGCTTTCTCGGGGATCCTTGGGCAAAGCATATCAAGGTTTTATTCTTAGGCTTTTATCTATTACCAGCTTGCTTTTACCTTCTGGGCCTTTAGCCCCTTCTTCCCACTAGATAAGGTGCAATCCTAAGAAAGGTCAACCCAGTGCCCGGACAAATGGAATGGCACAGGTGAGCGAAAAACAAGATGGAAAAGTGAAGTTGTGAAGGGAACAGACGATGGCTTCTCAGAGACAAACCCAATGGCTAACCAAAACCAACAGACACAGGATTACTAAGACATCCTGTCAACCCCCAAAACATGGTCAAGTGGGTAAGTGTAAGATCCAAGCAATTGTTAGAAATAAAAGGAATTAGATTCATACATTCAATGGTTTTGATGATGAAAGTGACACATACCATGATACCTGAACTAATTACCTCATGAAGCAAGAACCTTCTCTAACACACGACCAAGCCGATGGTGGTGGAGGTTGATGTTGCTGCTGACAGGATAAAGATGTTGGAAGAGAGAAAAGGTGGCCCCTCCAGGGCCATGCTGAAGTCAATCCTACTCTCAGTACTGCATGTCTAGGACCTGTGGGCCTCGAGACATGATCTCCTAGTTATCCCTGAAAGTGGGGGATAACAGGTATAAAGGGAGGAATTTGACCTAATTCCTCATTATGCATTGTTATGATTTGATGTTGAGAGTTCCCATAGGAGGAAGAGAGTCGACTTTACTGTTTTGTGGATTCATGGAGGAAACCACCACCATTGATCGGTTTCGGTGTTGAGAGACACACCCTAGCCCATTGGAGATACCATCCAGCTATTTCACCGTGCTATTCAGGAGTATCCAGCTGCAGTTTGTGCAGCTCAGCCAGTGAGGGCGCAAGTCAGATTGAGGGTTTGTGGAGCTGCGCGAGGTCCGAGCTCAAATTGCATTTTCCTTCCGACCCAATTGAGATCCAGCCAGGGCGCTTAGATTGAGCCACTTTCCATCAGATTCCGACGGTGGAATCTTGCAGGGCGCATCATCCATCCATTTAGGGCATAGCTCTTTGAGCAAGACATTTAAGGTTGCAGACGGAGCATCAGAGCAGATCCGGGGAAACCCTCCTGACCCAGTTCCGCATTTGGCGAGACAATCGTTTTGAGTCCTATAGCAGCTGATTTCGTTGGTGGAATCATTTGGGGCGCATCTAGTGTCCCAAGAGGTGTGCAAACCCCCCAGGGGTCGAGATCCAGTGCCTCAGAGACCAGATCTAACATCCGACACTCATCCATTTCAGTCTAGAGGCCAGGGCGCTTCTATTGGGACAGTTTCCAGCTCATTCCGACGGGTATAACCTTCCGGACGAGTTTTCCAGCTTATAATGGTTACCGTATTTCTCCGGAACTGCCTATTTTGTCGATCTATCCGTGCATGCATCAAATCTGCCTTCATCTTCTGATCACGGGTATTTTTATACTATTTGCTTGTATTCCAATGACAATCCATGAGATCTAACTGACGACTATACTCTATATTTCCAGTATGTTATTGTATTTCCATGCTTGAGTCGCATAATACATATTATTGGGCAGTTGATGTTCTTTATTTCCGCATGCATCCTCTATATATTGTTTAAACCATAAATATACAACATGCACATGAAATAACCATAAACATCTCAAACACATAACTGAAACGCATCCAGAAACCCCCAAAGTATCAGATCTGAAGATAAAACGCATCCAGAAACCCCCAGTGTATCAGATCTGCGAGACAGAACAATAGATCAGTAGCAAATATCTTGATCAGTGGGATCAGGGATATTTCAGACACCTAGATAGGATTAAAATAAATCACACTTAATCACTTAATTTAATCCTAGGTCTACAACATTGGCATTTCAATTCCACACTTGCAAGCACACGGACCTCRTTATCTTTTTTATCTCATGCAAGTCAATTTATTTGTTGTAGAATAATATCTAAGTGGTTATATCTTTGTCATCTAGAGCACTTTACTTTTAAAGATTTCATCTATCTTGTATTCCTATATTTGTGGTGTGATCCTTCAGGAAGTGCGCATCCACCTGGAGGCATTCTCTTGACTAGGTCTTGAGTGCTTTGCGTCTTTATGCCATTGATAAGCAGTCCAATAGAATTCTATCTATTGTGAGCATGCCCGGCTTGATGTGTTGATGGTCTTTTCATCCTGGATATCTTCTTTTCCTGCACATTTCAAGCACTTGTTAGTGTATTGTATATCTTGTATCTAGTCTAGTGTAGCTTTGTATATCTGATATATTCTTTTGTATCTAGTTTATCTATATTGTTGTAATATTTGTAAACTTGTAACTCTATTGTAATTAATCTTCCCTTAATCTAGTTGACCCCATTGCCCAATCTTAGGCACTAGTCTTAGTTGTCCTAGGAAAAGGCCCGATTGTCATACATAATTGTTGCATCTTGCATTTGTTGCTTAACATCATAGACTAGATTCCCCCTGACCTTTTAACTTATTAAAACTAACTCCTAGAACATTTAAACGTTAATCTCATCTAGTAACTAGGGTCTACCCCCCTTGGCTTCCCTAGGAGTTAGCCTAGATGGAAGAGGTTCAAGTCAAAGTGACAGCATGGACTTTGAACCTAGGCATTGTGCTTCCGAGGCACACTAAGTGAGCAGGACTTAGCTCACATTTGCAAGTGTGTATAAGGACGACAAGAAGTCCCATATCAAGACATGAACTTCAATCCCCTAGGGAGCATAACCCTGAAATATATCAACACCGTGAAACTCCTGCACATGACACATAGCCTCATCCCGGAATGAGTCCACCCTCCAAGATACTACCAAGATCAACACGGCCTTCATCAACTACACATGTTCATGCCAAAATAAGGTACTGCAAGACCTTCGTGAGACACCCTCAAGTGATGTGCTCTCCTCAACACTAAAGCTAAATGGAAAGTCAAAACAACTTTCCCCTGCAAAGGTCCACTCGCCCCTATTAGTCAATGAAATGCTCAACCCTGCAATCCCAAGATCCCATGCTAGTCTCTGTCGAAGATCACCATGTTGGAACTGCACTATGTTGACCATGCCTGACTGCTCCCTGTATATATATTGGATCCTCCACTACCTGGATCCTCAAGCTGAAGTACCTGTGGCAATTGGACCTGTTGTCCAGAAGCTGCATCTGTAAAAACATCTCTGTGGAAGTAGTACCTTCCCAACCATCTCCATGCTCGATCATGACGATCAAAAATGAAAAGTTGCCTCACTCCATAGGACAAGTCCCTGCAGGCCCACTCCAACCCAACCCATGGTGGAGTATGTGGCTCTCTGGCGAACTTGAGTCATCATGTAGTGAAACATCCTGCTACTCAAGTGAACTCCCGGATCCCATGGCAAACTTGGAAGTTTATCACTTCCAATCTCCTCTAACTGCTCCTGTGTGGAACTGATCACTATCAGAAGCCCTCTGTGCTCCTCTGCTATCACCTGGCCTATGATGCTCACCATCACACACCAAGTCTCAACTGGCTACCTATGACGATCCACCTTTATCTGGCTGGATGTCGTAAAAACACTCATGTCAGGTGGCCTCGGCCTAGCCACTCCCCATGTCCTCTGCCACTGTCTATCTCTCCTCATGTTGTTGTCTATAATAAAAGCATCAAGAAAGGCTAACAGAGACATCGACAACTGACTGTAGGACTGGAAGATATCACATGCTTTGGTCAATCCCAAGGATTCGACTAGAAGCTCATCCATCGGTATCCGTGATGAATACTTGCCTGTAGTCATCACTGAATCCCAACCATACAGTACCACCAGAGGTAACTCCTCCAACGGCTGGTCAACCAACCTCCATCTCTCATCTCCCCTGCAACTGCTGAAACGATGAAGGTGAGCTCTCATAACTATGTGTTCTTGCAAAGGAGTGACATCTGCATGCTCCCCTAAGTGTGTCTCCTCCCTACAAGGCAATACACCCCTCTGAATCCCACCATACATCTCAGCATGTCTCTGTGAGCTATCACTCACCAATGTATGCTCTGGCATACTCATGTCGTCTCACGTACACTCAAGTTGCATCGTAGATTCTGGGTGTACTAATGGATCCTCCATCAACTAGTGCTCTTGTGCTAGACGACCAACATCCTCTGGCAATGTGACTGAAGGACATATCTGATTGTCCACTAGGATAGATGAAGTGGATCTCTGACGAATCTCCTCAAGAAGCTCCTCTGTTCTAGACTCCGATTCTTGAAGGGTTGTCTGTGTGCCTCTCAAGAATCCTCGAGTGCTCTCCAACTCCTGAGTGAGTCGGTCCACCTCTCCAACTCCTAAGTGAGTCGGTCCACCTCCAACTCCTGCTCCCTCAAGGCCATGTGATACATCTCGTCAATCCTCAGTAGGTAGTCCCTGTCTGTCAACAACTGTTGGTAGTCAATCCTCATCATAGACACTCTCTCCCTGAGAGTAGAAAAATCATCCATGGCAAATCCCCCATCTGAACTACCATGTGCCACTGATGCTCTCCAGTAGTAATCTGCCATCAATGTATGCATGTCATCACTGCGCCTGGTGGTTGCCATGATCATATCCTCACTGACTCTCAATTGTCTTGTTAAGTAGTGTGACTCCTGATCATAGTCATGTTGAGGTGCCACCTCATATCCCTCACTGCTAGTGTCAACCCTGCTAGTGTCAACTCTGGAATCCCCAAAAACACTCTCTGCAGAAGATAAAGTGTTGAACTGCCCACTGTCTACTGTGTTGTTGGGTCCTCCTGTATGCCACTGCACCCCATCACTAGATGCTATCTCCCTCTGAATCACACTGTATCCTGTATGAGCAGCCGTATCCTCCTATGCACTCACCCTGCTACTATCATCTGCGCCTAGATCCCATATAGATGTGTCCAGATGCGTGCTATGGTCATCCGGACCAATAAAGGGTGCATCCTCATCATGGTAGGATGATCCTGGAAGCAAGTGTCCCATCCAACTATCAGTCTCTCTCACCTACTCAACTAATGGAATCTCCAAAAGAGGTGACTCAATCTCCACATGTTGGTAGGTGTGCACAAGGTCCACTGTCTCCAAGTAATGTCTCTCCTCCTGGGTATGTGGGTCCACATGTCCATGGTGTGCATCCCTCACACAAGGCTCCTCTATCATATCTAACATGCCGCTAATATCCTCACGTGACATGGCTATCATAGGTATCTGGAAAGATGACAGATGTGTCATGGTCACCATAGGGAGCTCGCCATCTCTAGGTGCTAACACGTGTGAATCCTCACTAGTATCACTACTCTATTGAGGTGTAAGGTCATCACTAGTATGTGACATGTTTGATGAAACACCAGTGGTATCATCCTGTCCATCCAATTGTCCCTCCAATGCGCAAGGGTCACTATCCTCCTCAAGCATGCAAGAATCGCTAGCCTCTGTGCAAGAATCACTATCATCATCAGACTGCTCCAAATAAGCATCTATCGCTCCATCCTCACACACCTCATCATCATTGTCATAGCGCACCTCAATAATATGCTTCTTACCCTTACCGCTACACCTATGATCTGGTTCCCAAGGCACCTTGCAACTGTAGCAAAGTTGTGTGCTCCTAATGGGCATGGGGTTTCTCTATTCTTCCCTCCATCTAGCTGTGCTAGCTCTGTATTCCTCTATCTGATTGACCCAAAATGTAATCTCATCTATGCTCCACCTAAGATTTTTCATGGATAAATACCGTTGGAATGTTACTTCAGCCCTAAATCTCTCACTAAGGTCGTAGTAATATTCCCATCTACAACGTACAGTCTCTCTAGCAAAATCCTTAATATCCATCTCTTCTTATGGAAGACCCCTCCATGGCTCTGCATGCATGTGCTAATTCCCACTGGCGAGCAGGAATCTAAGCTCTGATACCACTGTAATGTTCCCAAGCCAATATGCCAAGAACATCACAGTTTGGATGATTTTTAAACTTTGACTGGTTGTGGCATTTCGTCAAACACTTTGCTTAATGTTGTCTCTTAGGTTGTGCTTAGGGTTACACTGATGGTTTATGTGTGTTTGCAGCAACAGACAAGAAGATAAAGCAATGTAACATACCACAACCATATGGAAGATCCACAATATGATAGACAATCCAAAATGATTCAGAACTGATCGTTATTCATAATAATAAGAACCTGATACAAGGATGAGGCAAAGTTGGAATGATCAACAGATGGATCCACTCAATACATTAAGAGCTACTACAAAATGATCCAATAGAAGACTACAAGCCTCCAAAGGCCAAATACTCAGTGAAGACCAACGCAAAAATAGACTTGAGCCGTATAAAGTGCCAAACCCCCAAGCTGGAAGATGCCACGCCCTGTTGGAACACTGAATAACCTCAACAATTCGGCCCTACTGCCAAAGATGTCCGATCACTCTGGAAAACATGCCAAACAGTAGATCAGGCAAATGCAAGAACAACCCAGGTGCTCAAATCTCCAAGATCCCTCTCAAACTCATGGATCTGACTCTCCTCCAAGGAATGGTGCGCCCCTTAGATGCCTGAAACCATAGATAATTCGGCCACCCTCCTAGAGATCTCCAAAAGCTCCACAAAATCGCTAGAATGATAGATTGGGACACGGCAATGAAAACCCAAGTGCTCAAATAGGCAAAGGACCTGCTAGACCCTTGGATCTAGCCACCCTCCAAAGAATAATGCGCCCTCCTCTTGAGGAAATCATCCCACTCTCAATACAAATCAATCCTCGATCAAAATACCTCCGGAAGCAACCAAAAATGGCGCTATGGCACCTGCAAGGAAAACCCAATACTTGGAATTCTCGGAATCCCTTCTCCTTAACCAAAACGAATGCTCCTAGCTCCATAAGTGCGCCCCCTTTGCTGGAATCTTCCACTAGTGTGCCCTCTCTCTTCTTGTGCCTATGGTTGGTGTAGAACCCTCCTGCACTGATGTAGATCTGAACTAGAATGGTGTGGGGGAGTATTGCATCCCCGAGACCAAGCTTGGGACAAGCTAGGTGGAATCTTTCACCACCGAATCATCCTCTAGGGTTGTTAAGTCAAAACCCTCAAAACCCCCAAGGTATGGGCTCTCTAGCTAGAAGTCAGATATCAAATTATAATCATACATGAATGAGAGAATAGAGGCCCTTGCCTCTCCTTTATACTTCCTGCTCACCTTGTCCCTCCAAAGTGACTTTCATTTTATTAATATTTAATTAATTAATTAATTAAATCACTTTAATTAATTAATTAACCTTTTTACCTCTGAAAAACACCTTATTTCTCCTTGTGGCTTCCCTGGCCACTGAAATTCACTTCTCACCATCCTATTCTGTAGTGTTGCTCCTCCCGATTCCAATGAGCTATTACACTGAGAAGTTCCTCCAAGTATTGTGCCCAAAATGACCTCTTCGGTGAATTTAATTGACCTATAGCTCAAAATACTCAAAATCATGGAAATCGTCGGAATACAACAGAACCAAAGCCAATCTGTGCGGAATGGATCATAATGATGAAATAGGATGAACGATGCAAGACGGACCCCAAAATACCTCTCAATAATCTTTGCACTCGCTATAACCTCCATCTGGCCACTCTGGTCATCATAACCCTCTATAATGTAATCATGTCTCAAAGTGGGGACATTACATTTGTGGTGTTCATACTTGCTAGGAGGATAGCACACACCTAGTGGGCAAGTCTTATACTTGGCAGATTGTTGTTTGGTTTGTTTTGTTGGAGAGGTAGCACACAAGAGAAGATTTGTGTGCAAGGGTTTCTTCTACAAAGCAATAAAGAGCAAGGGTGCAAGGCTAGAGTGGGATTGAGCAACAAGTGAGGAGGGCGCACCATGCTTGGGCGCATTCACCTTCTTGGACATTTATAGCAGCTTGAGAGGGGATACCATTGTAACAGGTTCATTTGTTTTATTGTACTTGTTGTATCTCACACTTCTTACATCACTTTTATAGACTTACATTCCAAACTGCTTTTCAACAGGGGGGGTTTATCCAAGGTCATGTTGACCAAAAACACTTGTGTCCTATTTTCATGCATGCTAGAGTTTAGAACAGCATTATAATAGTTGTTAAGATCTAGAGGTGTGTTATATATTTTGAGGTATGCATGTGCTAACCTATGGGTAACTAAAACTACATGCAAGGGCACCTTAAAAGCATATGTAACCATAACAAAACAGCAGAAAAGTTCATCAACTGTTTGCTGTTATAAAACAGCAGTGAAGAACAATCAGACAGTTGAAACTTAGAGCTAATCTCAGGTCAAAGACAGACCTAGTTGGCAGCCTGTTAGGACCTCAGATTCTCTTCATGGTATCAGAGCCTTGGTGGCTATGTCTTGCTGATTTTGGACAGCATCTTGTGGACAGTTCTTGACAGCTAGTGGGCAGATTTCTTGACAGCTTGTTGACAGTGATTTGTAGCAGCTTGTTGGCAGTGATTTGTAGGACAGTTGTAGGACTGTTGTTGGACCTAGTTTCAGCCTCTTTTCACACCTATTTGGATAGGAGTGAGGCTGAGTTGGACAGCCTCTTTTCACACCTATATTGCTAGGAGTGAGGCTGACTTTGCACAACATCTTTTCACACCTGTTTTGTCAAGAGAGAGGTTGTAGTTTGACTACTTCTTTTCACACCTGTGTTGACAGGAGTGAAGCGGTGCTCTTTTGCAGTTGTAGCATCAGTGTGAGTTCAGTGGGAAGATATGTCAGTATCCCAGATGTGGGCAGAGGATAGGCTAGCCGAAGCTAGCAACCAGTCCCCTTGGAAGACCAGGATCATTTTCGTCTTGGAGGATCTTGAACTATGGGATATAGTTCAAGCTCCCATGGTTATTCCTCCTGCACCTACTCCATCACCATTGTTGGATGCAGATTTTAGGAAGAAAAACACCAAGGCGAAACAGACTATTTGTGATGCAGTGAGGGATCACATTATACCCCACTTGACTAGTAAAGACTATGCATTTGAGATATGGGCATCCTTGTGCAAGCTTTACCAGAGTCCCAACCAGAACCGGAAGATGGTTCGACAGGACAAACTCAAGAGCATTCAGATGCTCAAGATTGAGTCGGTCACTTCATACCTTGGCAGATTCACTCAGATCAAAGATGAGTTAGCAGCGGTCGGAGAGATTGTGTATCCAAACTTCATGGTGAGGACAGCTTTAAACAGCTTTACCAAACCTTGGGGTTCATTTGTACGAGGCATTGTTGCCCGAGAGGTCATGCCTACTTGGGAGAGACTTTAGGATGATTTCGTACAGGAGTTGAGATGCAGCTCGGAGTCTTCAGGATAGCAGTGGATATCTGAGGGTGATGGGGATCTTGCTCTTTGGACAAAGGGCAAGAAGAAGGTCGGCACAAGTGCACGACAGGGTCCCAAGAGGGGGGCCAAGCCACAAAGAGAGAGTGGCAATGGGCAGAAGAGGGATATGAGCAAAGTGAAGTGCTTTGCTTGTAAGAGGATGGGGCACTATGTTGGACAGTGTCCCAACAGGAAGAAGAAGTCGGGTGGCATGGCAGCTACAGCAGATCAGGCAGAGTTTCAAGCACAATTTAAGAGGGAGTGTGCCTAACTGCCTTCCTCATTTGTTGCACTTCATTTGAGACGACACTTAGCATTTGGTACATAGACAGCGGGGCTTCGAGCCACATGACTGGTGTTAGGGAGCATTTTACTGACCTCAGAGATACAAAGGTCAGGATGGAGATTGCTCTCGGTAATGACACCATAGTCAGAGTTGTTGGGCATGGCACAGTTACCTTTCAGAGAGATGGTTTGCCACCTATTTCGTTCAGGGATGTTCTCTACGTCCCTGGGTTGAAGAAGAATCTGATATCAGTTTCCATGCTCCAAGATAGGGGTCTTGAGGTGTCCTTCAGAGGGACAAAGGTCCCCATAAACCCTAAGGGGTCTCGTCCCACTTTAGGGTAGGTGATTGGAGAGAGGGATGGGAAACTATACAGATTTATTTTTCATCCCCTGTGTGCTTTGGCAGCGAGTAGCGACAGCAGCAGTCAGTTGTGTGAGTTGTGGCATTGGAGGATGGAACACCATCATGGGGCTCTTGGAGGACTGAGAGAGGTTGTGACAGGAGTGCCACAATTCAGTTTAGAGCATCAGGATGTGTGCAGAGGGTGTGTGCTTGGTAAGTTTACCAAGGCTTCTTTTCCCAGCAGTGACAGTAGGTCAGCTAGGGTACTGGATTTAGTACACACTGATGTGTGTGGGCCCATGTCTCGGGCGTCCTTGAGTGGTTGTGAGTACTATCTCACATTCATAGATGACCACTCAAGGAAGACCTGGATCTATTTCCTGAAGGCCACGAGTGAGGTCTTTAAGAGGTTCCAAGAGTTCAAAACTCTTATGGAGAACCAGACAAGAAAGAGGATCAAGGTCTTGCGGTCAGACAACGGAGGTGGGTATTCCTCCAGGGAGTTTGTAGACTTTTGTACCCGCGCTGGGATCAGAAGACAAATGATCGTGCCTTACAACCCCCAGTAGAACGAGGTTGCCAAGAGGAAACACGGGGCGATTACAGGTGCAGCAAGATCTATGCTACATGATCAGAGTTTGCCTCTATACCCTTGGGTTGAGGCAAGTGTTGTTGCAGTTTATCTACACAACAGGAGTCCCCACAAGATTTTGGGGAAGAAGACTCATGAGGAGGCCTTCACTGGTAGGAGGCCCGATGTTGAGCACATCAGGATTTTTGGTTGCTTGACTTATTCTCATGTCCCCTCAAAGAGGAGGACAAAGATGGACCCCACAACCCAATAGGGGATTCTAGTTGGCTACTCAGAGGTCTCAAAGGCCTAACAGATTTACATTCCATCACAGCGAAGAGTGGTGGTGAGCAAAGATGTTAGATTTGAGGAGGGTAGAGCTTTCCGGAGGTCTCTCAAGTCGAGAGTCAGTATTGAGGATGATGCAGAGGCACAGATTGATGTTTCGGAAGAAGCACAGCCTCAGGTATCTGGTACACCAGTTTCAGGGGTGACAAGGTCACCTTGCACAGCTTCAAGTTCACAATCACAGGAGGTTCAGGCAGAGGGTGCAGAGGCTTCAGGATCTCAGAGTGTTGGGATCAGATCTGAGGCAGAGACAATTGGGCGAGGAAATCTTACTTCTCCCTTGGTTACTTCAGGGAAGAGGAAACCGAGATGGTTTCAGCAAACCCTAAAGGAGGCCAAGGAGAATGTAGGAGAGCCCAAGAGATAGTTCAGAGAGAGAAAAACACCAGAGAGGCTTGGTTCCTACTTGGCGATGGTGATGAGCATCTCAGATGCAGAGCCACAGACATTTGCGCAGACAGTTGACCAACAGGTTTGGCGAGAGGCCATGCTGGAGAGGTATGACTCCATTATGCACAATGATGTTTGGGAGGTGGTTTCGACGCCAGAGAGGAAGTCAGTTGTGACTTCGAAATGGTTGTACAAGACCAAGTATGTTGCAGATGGCAGCATAGAGAAACACAAGGCCCGGTTTGTGGCGTGTGGATTCTCTTAGGTAGAGGGAGTTGATTATGATGAGACATTCGCACCAGTTGCAAGATACACCTCCATTAAGAGTATTATTGCCATAGTGGCGAAGATGGGTTGGAGGATACATCAGATGGATGTAAAGACTACATTTCTCAATGGCTTTATTAAGGAGGAGGTGTACATTGAGCAGCCACAGAATTTTGAGGTGAGTGAGAGAGTCTCACGTGTGCCTTTTGAGAAAGGCATTGTATGGTCTGAAGCAAGCTCCCAGAGCTTGGTATTCGCGCATTGACACATATTTGCTTCAAATGGGATTTGAGAACAGCAATGTTGATCCTAACCTCTATTACATCATTAGAGGTGAGGACACGTTCATTCTCATTTTATATGTGGATGACTTGTTCATCACGGGAGCAGATCATCTCATAGCTGAGTGCAAGCGGGGACTTGCATCAGAGTTTGAGATGAGTGACATCGATTTGATGCACTATTTTTTGGGCATGGAGGTATGGTAGGAGGAGGGTCACATCTTCTTGGGACAGGGGAAGTATGTTGCAGACATTTTGAGCAGGTTTCAGATGGAGGATTCCAGGCCTATGTCAACTCACATGGTCACCAACTAGAAGAAGCTTTACGCTTCAGTTTCTCAGTTGGTGGATGCTTCAGTATATAGATAGTCGATCGGATCGTTGATGTATCTGGTCAACACTCGACCATATATTTTTTTGCCGTGAACACTCTCAGCTAGTACATGGTAGAGCCGAGGGGTGTTCACTGGATTGGGGAAAAACATGTTTTGAGGTACATTGCAAGGTCAGTGGATTATGGCCTGGACTATATCAAAGGGGATGGAGTCAGTTTGGTTGGCTACACAGACTCAGACTGGGCAGGATGTGCTACTGACAAGAAGAGCACCTCAGGGTGTTGTTTTGGGTTGGGGTCAGAACTTGTTTCCTGGTATAGCCGGAAACAGAAGTCAGTTGCTTTGAGTTCAGCCAAGGCAGAGTATATGGCAGTCAGTCAGGCCAGTTGCGAGGCCATTTGACTTTGTAAGATGTTGTTAGGATTATTTGGTCAAGAGTTGCCTCCCACTATCATTCACTGCGATAATCAGAGTTGTATCAAACTCCCCGAGAATCCAGTTTTCCATGACAGGTCGAAGCATATAGAGATCAGATACCACTTCATCAGAGATTGGGTTCAGTGAGGGAAGTATAGTTGCAGTATATTCTGACTAACGAGCAGGTTGCAGATATTCTCACAAAGGCCTTGCCAAGGGGAAAGCATGTCTACTTCAAAGACAAGATGGGCTTGGTGAGAAACACTTTCCTCGGTAAGAGGGAGTGTTGAGATTTGGGTACCTTGGGAAGTGGTCCCCTTGTGGTTTTGAGTCTCTAACCACAAGTGGTAAATACATTGGGACTATGTACCTTGTACTTTATGTCTAATTCAACTTTGACTTCACTTAAGTCAAAAAGTTGAATTTTTGTCAGTTAAGGCAAAAGTGACTAATTATTTACTAAGTGGGTGAATGAGGGGACATAAAGTGAACTTAGGGAACTTAACCCAAAGTGGGTTTGTGGGTGAGATTATTGTGGGATGATCTCAACCTTTGATTAGAGAATGGATGGAGAGATCTTAGCCATCCATCTCTTAGGTTTCCTTGTGGAGGTCCAAGAGGGGCCCATAGGGCATGTTGTTGCCTTATACACACCTGGGCTATCATGGAAGAAATCTTCAATCCACTTGGTGTGTCCTTGGGGACAAGTTTCGAGTCAAAGTGTTGTCACCTGATCCTCAACTCCTCTGTCTAGGCCAACTCCTAGCGAAGCCAAGGGGGGTAGTCCCTAACAAAATACTAAGGCTCTTTTAAACTGAGAAAAGCGAAAGAACTACTTCTAGGAGTTTCTTGCTTAATAAAACAAAGGCATTCAACACGTAACATTCATCATTTGAGATAATCACATAAATCATTTGTCCATAAGCATGCATATATCAAGTAGGATACAATATCTGCAAGATTAACGAAATTGGTTAGACAATTACATGAATGTAGAAGATTGCTCACATACATAAAGATAAACCGGTTGTACTAGTGCCTTAAAAGGAGTCGTGGACAATTTTTTATCACATGTTTTATTAAGGTAAATTAAAGGTAGATTAATGAGAGAATTTTATTTGCATGAAAAAATAAATGTTAGTCTAAACTAGGTTTGGTCCTTAGAAAAAGTCCCTAAAGTGGAGGTTGAGCAATGTCGAAGATCCAACAGGGAAACCCTCTGATTTTACACACAAGCTCAAGAAAATGTAGGGGGATCCGACAGGGAGAACCTAGATCTCAAAGTTCCCGCCAGATAACCTTACAAATCCTCTTATGTTTCCACTAAAGTGAAAATTTCTTTTAGGATTTCCCTAATTAAACTACAAACAAGATTTATTGACTTTGCAAGACTGAAAGAGATAAACTTTGTAAATAACTGCTTGTAACTAAAATGAAACCTTGCAAGAAATTAAGAAAAATTAGAACTTTGCAAAATTTATTGATAGTGGCAAACAAGCTCTAAACTGAACATGCATAAAGATTGAAAGTAAAATTTAAACATGCAAGTGAAATGTGAGTGTCATGTGTGTTAGATTTGCTTATACTTGTATGTGTTTAAGATCAAAAGATGAAACTTGCACAAAAAGAAAATAGAGCCAAACCACGACACACAAATCCCCCTAATGGGGATGGAGAAGCCGGGCACAAGAGGGCCCACTTTTATTAAACCTATTACAATGAGAAGTGAGTTCTCTTTTAGCTTCTCCTTTAGAAACTTGGATCCTTATAAGCTTTGGATCTTAAGAATTACAAGAAACTTAAAACAGAAAAAGCTTATTTGATGAAGTGGGAAACCCCCGGATGCTTCAAAAGCCCTGATTTCGCCAAAATCGACATAATCATCCCTTGTGCCTATTATTTCTGCAAGAAAACAACAAGCAATTAAATCCAAAACATGGCCAAAAACACTTTAGAAGTGTCTTTGGTCAACTCACAAAAAATGCAAAAAATTGAAAGTAAAATTTATGCTAAAACTTGTAATTTTTAAGATATTTTTAGGCTACCTTTAGGACAGCAAAAGAAAGCACTCTGAAATTGCCAAATAAATGAAATGAAGCTCAATCAATCATACCCTTTCAAGCCTTTATATTTTGAAGAAAAGAAACTAGCAATAAAGGAGCTTTTCTTAACTAGATCTAGCTTTAGATAGATGAAAAGAAATGCCTAGATCTAGATACTTTGCAATCAAAAGAAAACTAAGTTAAACTTTGGATTCAAATCTAGCTTCTTATGCTTGCATAAAGGAAGTAAACAAATAACTTTTGAAGAATGTGAGAGGGAGAAAGGAAGAAACTCTTTTTTCCAAGAATTGAAAAATATGGACTATGGGGTCCTCAATGAAGAGTAGGGGGAGCTTTATTCCTTGATAATCCTGGACAAATGAAGGTTGAAACTACAACCATTCAATCCTCCAAGCTTGAAGAACATGTAAACAAATGCACTTCAACCCTGCAAACACTCTTAAGAAGGTCTCTCCTACATAAATCAGGAACTCGGATTTGCATATTAGTTTAACCTAAAAAGAGATATGCAATATAAAAGTTTGTGAGTTATAAGAAAAAAAATGAGATTAATCTAATCAAATTTACCTCACTCTATTGTATGACAGCATACTTTCAAAGCCTTTGCAATAGATATACAAAATTGAAGCAAAATACAAATTACCTCATAACCATAGCATAAGATTCAAGCATCCACATATAGCATCAACACTAATGGAACTCCAAAGTCTCTTTATTCAATCTTAAAAAAAAAATGAAGAATACAATACAATGTGTATACGTCTTCCCAACAAACTCCAACTAACAAATGGGAGGGGTCAACCTTGGTTATATAGCAAGGGAGGTGACATTCCCAAGAGAGATGCACATAGCGTTAGGAGGAGATGCGCAAGCGCTAAGGGGGAAGATGCGTGTAGTGGAGTGGAGATGTATGGAGTGAAGTGAGGTGGAAGGGTAGTGGAGTAGAGTGTAAGGGGAGTGAAGTGAGGTGGAAGGGGAGTGAAGGGGAGTGGAACTCGAGTGAGTGGTAGTGGGAGTGGGTGTGGCTGACTTGGGATGTGCGCCACCCCTCCTAAATGCGCCATCTCATCAAGCGGGGTCGAGTCCCTATATTGGGATCTCCTCCACGCCTTTCTACTCAAGTGAAGTCGCCTCACTCTCTGCTAAACTCGCCTTGGTCTTCAGTCAACTGGGGATAAAGAAAAAAATATGTTTCTGACATGTTCCCCAGTTTCCCTAAAAAATAGGGATTTAATTAAATTACCCCTTTCTCCGTATTTTTCGAGTAAATTTCATTTTTTAGTGAAAATAATCACTTTTTTGCCTCGAAAGAAGGGAAATAGGGGTTTACATGTTACTCTGGACTAGAAAATGACCATAAACATGGCATCTGATGATGTTTGATGCCATATTTTTACAACTTATTGCTTTACAATTGAAAATTTTCATTTTGCAGGAATTTTACTTTTTTACTAAAACATTACAAAAAAACCTATCAAACCTAGCCACAATTTCCATATGACTCAATTAAAATGACCTAGTATGAACTCATATACATTCAGACAATAGGCATTAGTTATACCATGCCAAAGCCTAACCACCAGCACATACTCCAGCTTTGGAGTCAGTCTCTTGAGTGAAAAAACTTAGAAATTATTAATCGCCCACAAAAGCAGGCAAAAAATAATTAACAAGTGAAAAAAAACACTCTAGAGTACATGCTCGTACCTAGGTCTTAGGTGGCCAATAGCCTTTTACAATATTTCATACTCAGGTCATTTATTAAAATGATGGAAATGCGGAAAAAGGTGGTCTTTTGAAAGATCGACTAAACTCTGAACTCTGTCATATGAGCACTGACTGCTCAATCTTTGGCGGCTCATCAGGAAATCCATCTTGTGCAAACTGGTGGATAACAGGGCCTAAAGAGGCTCATTCACTCTTTTGTTGTCTTGGACAGCGAGAGGAGAGCAATGGAGATGGGAATGGAAGCAAAGGATGAGGGCAGCAAGAGCGTCTCCTTCCATGGAGGGCTCTAGGAGGCTTTGGATCCCATTTATTTGTGGAGTTCACACTTGCTAGGAGGAGGGCACACACCTAGTGGGCAAGTCTTATACTTGGCAAATTGTTGTTTGGTTTGTTTTGTTGGAGAGGTAGCACACAAGAGCAGATTTGTGTGCAAGGGTTTCTTCTACAAAGCAATAAAGAGCAAGGGCACAAAGCTAGAGTGGGATTGAGCAACAAGTGAGGAGGGTGCACCATGCTTGGGCGCATTCACCTTCTTGGACYTRTATAGCAGCTTGAGAGGGGTTGCCATTGTAATAGGTTCATTTGTTTTATTGTACTTGTTGTATCTCACACTTCTTACATCAATTATATAGACTTACATTCCAAATTAGTTTTTCCCGAGGGRGTTTTATCCAGGGTCGTGTTACCAAAAACACTTGTGTCCTATTTTCATGCATGCTAGAGTTTAGAATAGCATTATAATAGTTGTTAAGATCTAGAGGTGTGTTATATATTTTGAGGTATGCATGTGCTAACCGATGGGTAACTAAAACTACATGCAAGGGCACCTTAAAAGCATATGTAACCATAACAAAACAGCAGAAAAGTTCCTAAACTGTTTGTTGTTATAAAACAACAGCAAAGAACAGTTAGACAGTTGAAACTTAGAGCCAATCTCAGGTCAAAGACATACCTAGTTGGCAGTCTGTTAGGACCTCAGATTCTCTTTAGAAGATGCCAAGAAGTCAAAGCAGATCCCAGAAGAGAAGTCGGACTCATAGAAAATAATAAAGAAGAATTATAATGCTCTAGAAGTAAAGTCGGCTCCAAAAGAAAAAGACAAACAGAAAATATCTTTTCCAGAAAGTCAAGTCTGTTAGAAATAATAGGTGTGCTCGTTTAACCATAGACAATATAGCAATATTGTCACCCAACCATAGGCCAAATCCACCCCTGACCACCTTAACCTTGACAGAGAATAATTCTGGAAGCAAACCCTAGGCCTAATAGCCAATCAATGTAGTGTACCTCTCTCCAGGGCTAGCACACAAGGCAGAAAATCCAAACCATAACCAATAGAAAGTCCAAGCCTAAACCGAGAATACAAGTTGCAGTAGTTGTCGTTGCAGCTATTCTCCAGACTTGCGCACTTACTCAGTTTCTGCAGTGCGCACTCTTACATTTCTGCAGTTGCGAGCTGTGTGTGTCAAATGAGATCTAGTGTCCTATATTTGTATTGCTCCTCCTTAGCTGTCTGGGTCGACTTCTCATTCTGGAGGCTAAAAACTCAATATTAAATATTTCCTTTAGCCGACTTGTCTTCTAGGGTTATGTCCAATGCTTTAGGGTTTCTTCTTGCTTCCCGAAATATTCTATTCTTGTCAGGGTTACACATGGAGGTTAATACCTCCCACAACTACCATAATATCAACACTTCCTCCTAGCTAGGGAGGTATTGAAAGCAATGGTCTTGAGCACAAACATACCATTCAATCGGTGGCATCATCATAGCCATACAGGCTATCTCATGATTAGATCACGAGCACCATCATCATTGTCAATATCATCTGATAGCATCAACTGCATCATCTCTCGAAGCCATACTCCATCTGAGTAATCAGGTATGATATTGAATAAGTCACTCACTCCACAGAGTGATACAAGAACCATTCTTCTAATCTAGACATATGTCCTAGAAGAATAACTATTCTAACAAATGTTGGAAGCCACGCCATGGGCTACAAGAACTATTCTTCTAATCTAGACATACGTCCTAGAAGAATAAATGTCTTGGACCATTTTCCGCCTGGAGAATGTCTATCCACTAGCACACTGATTATCCATCTAGCTGAGTCATTTTCAACACTATTGATAGTCTACATGGCAATCAGAAAAATGTCATTCAATAGAACACAACTGTGTCTATCCATAGTAGTACACAACTACTATCTAGTGGTACACAACCACACCAAGTAGCACAGGGCTACTTAATCAGTGACACATAGTCACAACCAGTGGAACACATCCACCACAGTAGCATACATCTATTGTCCAGAGACATACAGTCTCCATAGCAATCATATCATCTGATATAAACCTGCATAGAAAACAATATCATGATATAAACTGAGTTATCTGGGCCATTCTTCCACTCACATCTGTGAGATCTGGAAGAGCATCTGCCCTCAGAAAGTAAAACATCAACCATGGGCTATCTCAACTATTCTTCTCAAGCATAGAAAAATAAATGTCCCTAATTTCTGAGCCTGGACCATTCACCTAACTTGGACATTCCTCCGGCACTAATCATAGTGCAACCTGGAGAGAATGAGTCTACCCTAGGGAATGTCTGTCCCTGATTGTTGAACCTGGACCATTCACCTAACTGGGCCATTCCTCCGGCACTAATCAAAGTGAAACCTGAATAGAATGAGTCTGCCCTAGGGAATGACTGTCCGGACCATTTCCTAATGGAAATGACTGTCCTGCACCAACCTCCAAAACAGACCATTCTTCGAAACTGCTCACAACTGTGAACTTCGAAAGAATGACTACCCGGCGAGGCGGACCATTCTACTTGACCACTACTAAGAGTGACTGCCAAGAAGAATGACTGTCCTAGACCATTCCCCCACACTGGCCACAAGGGGAATCGTTGTCTATGGTACATCAGCAATCTATTGAACCATTTTCATTACGAAAATGACTGTCCGATCTAGACCATTTTCCGAACTGGAAAATGCCTGTCCATTAGAAATCTCGAACCACTTTTCGAACTGGAAAGGAACTACTCATCCTGGACCATTTTTCGAACTGAAAAATGACTGTCCATAAATCAATAACACATCAGTGCTCCCTCCCAACCTGGGAGTAATTTCTTCCTTTTTCAATAAGGAAGTTGTTGAATTTAAAGCAACTGCAAGAGCCATTCTCTAGGAGAATGGCAAAGACCCTAGCTGAGATCTAGGGCCCCCAGTGCACTCCCAGGGTTCTTGGTCTGGGACCAAACAGCCAGTGCCATGGCAAAAGACCATTGTTAGGGCCCCCAGTAGATAACTGGGGTTCTTGGTCTGGGACCAAGCAATAAAGACCCTTGAGAGGGCCCCCAGTATATGACTGGGGTTCTTGGTCTGGGACCAAGCAGTTAAAGTCCCTAGATAGGTCTAAGGCCCCTAGACATGTTCCAGGGTACCCATGCCTGGGGCATGGGTTGATCCTTGGTCTTGTACCTTGGTGGATAAGACCCCAGAAATGTTTTGGGGCAACCTGGTCCTTGATCAGGTGTTTGTTGGTGTATGACCCTCTTTGAAGGTAGGCATGACCACATGAGGGATGTATCCCATATGCAGTGATGATAAAGTTAAAAAGGTCACCTTGAGAATTATATGAACATGTGTAAACCTCTCCTAAACACTCCACCCTTGGTTTTGTTGGGCTTGAGTTTGTCTAGGGTTTGGTTGTATTTTTTAGGGGTTAATACAAGAAATAATTAATTCATATAAATTGAAAATATATTTAATTAATATTTATATTAATTAAATATATTATTTTTATTATTATTTCTTTTATTTTACCCTCACCCAAAAAGTATAAATAAAGACCCCTCCCTCTTCATTTACAAAACAATAATTCCTCTCTCTTCTAAGTGTGATGGATTGCTCTGTGCAACAGTTTGGCCTCCTCAATCAGCTCGGCCTCCATGCTATAGTCAGCGGCTCCCTTCCTTTGTGGCAGCCTTGTTCCAGTTTCTTGCTGATTGTTTTTTCTGTTGTTATGTAAGTGGGGGTAAGAGACTTTCCACTGTTGAGAACACCTGTGGTGTTGCCCTAGGTGAATGCTACCAGCCTGTCATTTTTCTTTAGATAGAAAATCCTCTTCAAGCAAGTGGTTGTCCCCCATCTGAGCTTCTTATGAAGATCGCGACATCCTTAGTNTGCTGATTGTTTTTTCTGTTGTTATGTAAGTGGGGGTAAGAGACTTTCCACTGTTGAGAACACCTGTGGTGTTGCCCTAGGTGAATGCTACCAGCCTGTCATTTTTCTTTAGATAGAAAACCCTCTTCAAGCAAGTGGTTGTCCCCCATCTGAGCTTCTTATGAAGATCGCAACATCCTTAGTAAGGTGGTTGGGCTATCCTTGAGGCAGTCGTCCCTTCTCTTGGTTGTTCTTCTTATGCATGAGGGTTTGTGGGATGTTTTTCAGAGTACTTGTGTGCAGTTCTGGTTGGGGTTTTTAAACAGTCCTATAATTCTCTTGGCAAGAGATCTCACCCATGAGGTAGATCCATGAACTTGGACTTTTTCTGAGCATATATTTCAGTGGCTCTTCATCTCGTATGTGTGGCATGAACTCCTTCAGTGATCAGAGGTAAGACTTCAAGGTAATATCCATCTATTTAGATCTATATGTTGATTCTGAAGGTTATCATTGTTTAGATCTGCATGTTATTTAATTCTGAAGCTTAGATCTGTATGTTCTTTGAATCTGAAGTTTGCCTTTAGCTTTAGATCTATATCAGATCTATTAATTAGATCTTTTCCTTCTTTTAAATCTATATCAGATCTATTATTTAGATTTGTTCTTGAGTTTAGATCTGTATCAGATCCAGTGATTGAATATGTTCTTTAGCTTAAGTCTATATCAGAATTAGTTTCTGTTTTGATAATCTTATGATTTTGCTTACTAAGAAATAGATCACTGGTTGAATTTATCTAATTGTTGTTCTTCCTCTGATTTGTATTTCTGAGTTCAACAGTTCATTATTAGATTTGTTTTAGTTGTTATATCTAACTGAATTTTAAAAGACAATATTTGTTCTACTTTACTTCCATAATTCTAACAAAAGTCGACTCCACGAGCCCCATCTTGTTTCTTAAGTATGCAAACTTTTCATCTTGGACAAAGGCTTTATCAAAATATCTGCTATCTGCTCATCAGTGGAGATATACTGGAGAACCACTTCTCTCTTCTGGATCTTATCACGGAGAATATAATGCTTGATCTCAATGTACTTTGGTCTG
>JASDQU010509337.1:15735-28912 GCA_032191745.1 Picea mariana | reverse complement strand
CTGCAAGGTCTAGAATCATACACAGCGTGACACTTCCACAAATATGGTTATCCTAAAAGAACATCACAAAATTAAAGGGGAGAAATATCACACAATACCTCATATTTGAAAGGCTTGATGTTGTAGGGAAGACAACATTGTTGGCTTACACGGAGATCTCTTCCTTGACAAATCCACCCGATCGTGTAGGGATGCATGTGTGGTGTTTTTGGAAGGTCCAACCGCTTGACGACCTCTACTGAAATCAGGTTATTTTGACTACCATTTTCGACAATGAAATGAATCGGAGCCCCTTTGACCCACATCTGTGAGTGAAATAGGCATTCCCTTTCCTCTAGTTCTTCTGGTTCACTTGGCCGAACTTTGGTGGTAGTGACCATGGCACTAGGTTCAACATCGATAATTCTCTTCCCTCCTTTAGGATTTGACTTGGAATCAAAATTGGCCTTTGACTTAGAAGCCTTCGACTCGGCCACGAGGGACTACTTGGAGCGACATTCATCGGTGTTGTGCCAAGGACTTTTATGGTACTCACACCATTTTTCTGTGTCCTCCATCTTCTCGTTTCCCTTCTTGGGTTGTGGTTTGGATGGATTGTCTTGAGGGAGGCCATATCGACTTGGTCCCTTGCTGTATGGCTGGGGTTTCCTTTTCCCTACTTCGACTGTGAGGGGTTTGTATATCCAAACTCTCGTCGTTTCTTCTTAAATTTATGCTCGATCTTGACAATGTATCTATAAGCCATGCCTAATGAGGTGATATCCAAAAAATCCATTTATGTTTGAATATATCTATGCAAACAACCGCGTTATTTGAGCACCAAGTGATGCTCAGAATATTTGATACCCAATTTGGTGCATAGGGTATGGAAAATATTGGTTAATTCTGGTGCTATCTAGTCCCTTTCTTTACGTATGGTGGTCCATCTAGTGTATTGGTCCTCATAGCTTCCAACATAGTAGTATTGTTCTTTAATGGCATCCCAGAAGGAATCACACGTAGGCACCACCACAAAAATTGTAGATTCCTCCACGGCCCTTTGCTCAGATTAAGTATCCCACCAGTCTTTAACATGGGGAACGACCTTGAGGAGTGAAAAAGTGATCCTTTCCCTATCGGAAAAATTGTGGATCGAAAAATATCCTTCGATCAGATTCAACCATTTATCTATAGCATCTGCATCTACCAGTCCTTCAAATAACGGAATATAAAAATTTGCATGTACCTTGAAGGGGGTTGTATGGTCAATTGATGAAGATGCTTCTTTCATGGGCAACCATCGAAGGATCTGCGCTAAGTTGTTCATCATTTTATTCCTTTTTCGCATGAGGGATTCCTCAAGCAACATTTTAATATGATCTTCTGCTCCATCATATTTCTTTTCATCTCCCATGGGTTGTTTTCAGGCTCGATGTAGTCGATCTACTAATGGATTGATTGGTTCGATTCCCAACTTCTTGTACCCAGACCTTATTAGGGACATGCACAAAGAAAAATAAATGAAGAGAAGACCGCTCTGATACCACTGATATGGATTTAGGAGTGGAATGAACTAATTAACAAACTGAATATCATAAACACAGAGATAGGAAGAATAACACAAATATCCAGTGAACAATATCTTCTATTAAATAATGAAATAGGTTAAAACTGTAAAACTGCATAACTGAAACTTGCTCGAATGGTGGTGGCTATCTCTGAGAAGAGATGTGGCTGCTACGTTCATCCGTCTAAGAAGAATGGATTACAATGAGGCTCCATATGCCCTTTTCATATTAGTCATGAATTCCAAATCCCTAGACATCCAAAAATCTAACCCTAGAAGGTGAACCGCCAAAATTCATGTGGGCCCTATGGGTAAGTTGGTGTAATTTGGTACCTCAATTTCCTAGGTTCATAACTTTTGAATACAACCTCTATTTTAGGCGTGTGTTAGCCCATTGGAAAGGTGTTTTAGAGAACTACACATTTCTCCATTAGACTCTAACTCAATTTACAGTATGACTTTGGCGAGTCGAAAAAAAAAACATTTAGGGCCCCAAAACAACCCTGGAAGTACATCAAGATGTGATGACATGAAATCATACAAAATAAGCCAGTTGGATTAGGTGAGAGGCCACCTGTATCCACCTGGAGAATGTGTGAGGCTTCATAAATCCCCAGAAGTGTAGAACTAAGAATTATAAAGAAGTACAGAAAGAGGTGTTGAATGAAAAATGGGCACGAAGAGCCAGTTGGAATAGGTGGGTGGCCACCAATATCCATTTGGATCACTTAACTCCAACATGATTCCCATAGGTTGGAGACATGCCCCCCAAGATTCATTTCATCTACAAACCTTATGTGGTCATCAATTTATGTACCCAATAATACTCTTGGCTACTAATAGGTAAATGTTCACCAGAGGAAGAAAGAGATCAATCCACATAGGCAGATGAAATGAAGGTGTAGTCACGAGATCTAGTAAAAGAATCAAATAAATCAGAGTGAGGGATGGAGGTCTGTTTCATTTTTTAACGAGCTTGAGATAGACAAAGAATTATTCTCAAGGTTGGTTGTTTCATTTTTTAACGAGCTTGACATAGAAACGGGAACTATGCTCATGACTCCTAGGTTCGATTACCAGACCTATATTTCATTTTTTAATGAGCTTTCCACATAGAAAGAAAAAAAATGCTCATGGCTTCATATCAATCATGGATTCTAAGAGGACAATTATCTAGAAGGAATACATTTTAAGGTACATACCTCGATCCTGGCTTCTAGGATATCTTCGTTGGATGGAAGAACAATGCTCCAAAAGGTATACACGTCGAGGGATGCAATAGGGGTAGGGAGATCATGCTCTAATATCCCTATCAAAGGTATCACCATGCCAACGACCAAATTTAATTCAAAATAAGTTGATCATACAATGAGAGGCTCTTTTTTATCGAAAGTGGAAGGCATGGGACAAGTTGCCACATAATTAATATGTGGCAGGGGGAGATACCACTATATTGGTAAAATTTAGGGAACTCGGATGGTCTATAGTCATACGATGATCATGCCTAATAAACAAAATTTGATCAATAGTCACCATGTTTCCATTATGAGGAAAATGCATCACTCGAAAGAGTGTGGACACGATAGCTTTCATGGCATAGACATAGTCCCACCCAAGGAGTAAATTAAAATTCAAGGATCCTTGGACTATCATCACATCAATATGGACAATTTTCCCTCCTAAGGTAATAGGTAACTAAGGAAGGATCCCTAAAGATTCACTAGCTCTTTTATCAAAAGCTAACAAATTTTGGTTAACGGGCACAAGCTGATGGGAACCTAGAGATTGCCAAGCAGTTGAAGATAAAATACTAACAAAAGCACCTTCGTCTACTATAGTGTGACATATGTTTATATTGAAAACTTGCACAATGATTTTGAAAGGCAGTTAGGAAGGAAGATGAGTTCTTTTCAATCTATTCCAATCAAAGGAAATGATCTCAGTACTTGTAGGGGGTTCCATGGCAACGGGTGAAATTCCCCCTGGTCCAGAAGAATCTGAAGAGATGAGATAAATCTCAGTAGTATCCACTTCACTCTTCAAGGGAAGAGTGTGATCAACCGATAATAGAGTTGGATCGACCACTTGAACTTCACTCTTCAAGAGAAGAGTGGGATCAACCAATGATGAAATTGGATCGACCACTTTGACTTCACTCTTCAAGGGAAGAGTGGGATCGATTGATGATGGGATCAGATCGACTTCTTGATCAACTAATGATGAGTTAGGAGAAAACTTATGATAACCGGTAGGAATTTGTTGTTGGACAACAGTAATATCTTCCAAAATTTTCTAGGATTTATCCACATGAGGAGTTTGATGACATCCTTCACATAGTCTACAATGAAATTTGACTCTACTTTTATTTTCCCCAACAATACCATAACTAGTTGATGTGTTTTCATCAACATGGTGTCCAAAGGTTGGCAATGTGGGTTGTTGGGAACCTGCAAAACACACTTCTAAGACCTTGGGAAGACTAGGGAAATCCTTAAGAAAATGGTCACCCTTACAAATCCTGCAAGGGAATTTGGGCTTACGAGTTGTTTGGGTAGTCTTAATGACATCATCAACACTCCCAACATGATGTAAAGTAGCTAGTTTTTTATTTCTAACATGACCTACAGCGGTTGGAAGCTTGGCCCCTTGCTTATTTTCTTCTTCTCAATCTTCATTTTATTCTTCTTCGTATCCACTTGGTTAATAGCTTTAGAGCTTTCACTAGATGAAGAGGAAGAAAGAGAAGAATACCTAATAAATGAAGAAGGTGAAGGGTCAACATGAGGTTGATGTTCTTGGGGTGGAGTGCTTGCATCCGAAGCACCCGATGCATTCAGTATCAATGAAGTGGAAAACAACCATACAGGTAACCCAATAGTGAAACCTAAAAGACTCAAAGTGGAAATAAAAGGAGGACCAATGTTTCCATCAGAAGGAAAAACAAAAGGTTCCCTAGGAGAATGGTTCCATTGGTTTTTTGTTCTGGGAATTGATACCATATATACAGACCCAACCTAAGGTTTGCAAGGGAAAACAAACAACACAAGCTAAAAAAATCTAGGAGGAAAAAAAAAAAACCTTCTCATGGTGAATGCACTAGTTGGTGATGAAATCCAATGTCACGAGATCAAAATAAGAAGGGGATGAGATAGAGTGGGTGGATAAGTTACATTGGTGACCTTCTTAACAGACTTACAACCTAGTGCAAGTTCCTTCATGGTATAACCATGGTTTACCCTCCAAGGATCCTGAGTGAGTTTGAGAAAAGTATGTTCCAGGTACAACAAATACTTTCCCCTTTGTCGTCACCTTGTGGATGAGCCCTAAATATTTCGGTCTCTATGGTTACCACTTACAACAAAATTTCCTAGGGAAACAGTCGACAACTCGATATACACACAAGGGCAGGACCGTAACCTGAAATCCCATTGGAAGGTACCTCCCACAAACATGTGATTCTCTCAAGTGATCCCCAAGTGTCTTTCGACACCATTTGTAATACATACAAACCACTCCACCAATACCAACCAAGCGGGGTTAGTTACTCTGTTGGCCCCAATGTGACCTCGTGATTGAGCCTTGTGTGAGAAGGGCTTCTCAAGACAGTGATGTGGCAAATGGATTTCTCTCCCTAACTCAAGATGCTATGTTTATTTCATAGCTTTGGAGAGTTATCCTCACCACCTATGCCAAATATCTACACTTAAGCTAATGTTGGTTTGCAAAACCCTAGAAAGAAAATTTTCTAGATAAATTTTAATTAGCGCTAAATTTATGGTTGTTTCTTACTCACAAGGAAAATGGCGTGGACAAGATGATGTTTTGACCGAATTTAAACCATGAAAAGAAATGAAAATGCAATGTTTCACTTCGATTAAAGATATATTATGAGAAGGAGAAAACTTTTTATATTCCCAGATACACAATGTCCCAAATTCATTAAATCAAGACATTCACTATCCAAAATGTTCCTTCCCAAAGACTAAAAATTCCCACCAACTAAAGAAATGTAAGAATCAAAACTTTTGATTTCAAATATAGAGATAAATACATCAATATAGTAACAAGTCTCTTTAAAAAAATAAAAATCCAAGCAATATATTTTAAAATGAATTATTCAATAAAAATAAGAAATTCTCTTTCACTAAACAATTCACAATGAAAGGGATTTGAGAAAATAAATTAAGATCTAGGCCGAAACACACTCAAAGACATAGCTAATATATTATAACCCTTTCAGAAGTAAGAAAAAATGTTAAAAACAAAGTAAGCAATCATGAACTATTTGATAAAAATCTCAAAAATGACAAAAAATGGCCAAAAGGAAAACTTAAGACTGCAAGGATAAATATCAAGACCACATACGCAAACTAGAAAACAGGTCCAAAAACAAATATCACATCGGAAGAGAGAGAAACAAGCAAATTTGTTTCTACAAACCTGTCGTGGTCTATAATGCAGAACAATGTGACAATCTCCAGTGTCATAGGATATAGATCGGCATAGTGTGATAGTGTCGCACTGTCTCTCAAAGGAAAGTGTGACACAATCACAGAAAATGAAAAAAAAAAAGATTTTTTCCAAAAATCCCAGTAAGTCTCGGGTCTGAGAGTCAACCTAGATCACCCAGTGACTCGGGGGGTGAAACTCAAGCAAAAACAAGGTAAAGGTCAAAGCAAAACCAGGAGAACAAAATCGGTATATTGTTCCCCAGTGGAGTCACCAAATTTGTTTTCGGAAAAAATCGGTCTATGCAGACACGAATTGATCTCCCTAGACTTGGACACTAATACTAGAGCAAAACAGGGTAGAACATATAACTTTCCTTAGATTTATGTAATAAAAATACTAGCTAGTAAGAGCTCACACCTTTTAATCGACGGTTTTATTCGCTAGTTATATTATCCATCTCTATCTTAAGACTTGTGGATAATAACCTGTAAGAAAACACAAGCCAACAAGAGCGAAAACAACAAAAGTATAATTTGATAAAACCTATGCAAATGATCAAGGAGAAATGCAACAAAGATAACCTAAAATGGATAGCATTTGTGGGAAATAACATATATGGTTGTATTAATAAGAATGGAAGAGATTACAACCAGAGCCTTTATGTTGTGAAGTCCCTCCCAATGATTCCTTGCTCCAACACACACCCTTTGCTTCTATGAGTTATGACACCATAGGTTTGATACCAGCCCATCCAGATAAAAGGTCACCTTAGCAAAGAAAAAGCTAAAGCCATGATTGACCATTATTCATGATTACCTTTCTTCATGAGAGATGCTTCCTTTTATAGATTTGGAAAGGAATATATGAGAAGGTTAGGATGAGAGGTTAATATCTCACCAAATCGGGAATATAGGTAAGATCCAAACCAATTGGAGGACACCTCATCCTTGAAGCTTCTATTCTAGAAACTTCTCGAAATTCTTCTTTTTTCCTTCCTACGAACAGTGTCATACCCTATGAACGAGCAACTTGTGACACTGTCGCAGTCTACAGTGGTGCAACTTGCGACAATTAAGAGTGTCAGATATTGCAGTGGTGAAACATGGGACACTTTCACAAATAGGGTTTTCAAACGAAATTTTCATAGTTTCATCTCTCTAGGAAAGGTTTTCTTCCATCTTCTTCAGGGATTAAGGCAATAATCCATCGAATGACAAAGGGTAGGTCCACATCATCCATGGTCATACGTGTGATGAAAATAATGTGTAACAATTACATGTATAAATTAGAATTTTCGTCTGATAGGAACCCCACTAATCATTAATTAGGGATCAATCCCATTGTTCAAACGTTCCCCCTGGTGCATTCACTCCATGTTCCTCATAAATGGTCATTTTCATTTGCATACAAAAGACTTGGGGGGGAATGTGTGAAAATTGATTCTCATTATTTAACAATAGTCATTCTCATCATGTGAAATATGCATGATAAATGTTCTATGATTACCTGGAAAATATAAATCATGCCCTATGTGGAATGTGGGATGCGTGGTGTGGGTCTACTAATGCAGAATGCAAGATGAGGGAGGAAAGATGGGTGTGGGAGGAAGGGTTAAGTGTTATCCCTCTACATGAGACTCAAAGGTGTTGGGAAATTATACTAAGTCCCAAAATGTGGGATGCAGGATGTGGTGATAACCATAAAGGGTGTTTGGAAAATAGTCTAATTCCAAAATGCGGGATGCAAGATGTGGTGATAACCATAAAGGGTGTGTGTTTCGGAGGATTGGGACTACAAATAAATTTGTGACAAGTTTTCTTTGCCTGATCTGGATTTTATGAGAAAAACAAAATGAATACAGATTATTAATAGGTGCTTAACACAAAATAACATAGATATAGTAAAATTGGTTTTCTATTCAATAAGGAAATAAGTTGAAACTATAAAATGCAGCGGAAACAAGCTTGCTGGAATGGTGGCGTCTTATCTTTGAGAAGAGATGTGATGGATACGCTCATTAGCAAGAAGATGATTACAATGAGGCTCTAAAGGCCTTTTTACAATAAACAGGAATGTCAAAAACCCTAGACATCCAAAAAACCTAACCCTAGGAGATGAAACGCCAAAATTCATGTGGGCCCCGTTTGGGTAAGTTAGTACATCAACTTCCCGGGGTCGTAACATTTGCATACGATCTTCATTTTAGGCATATGATAGCCCGTTGGAAAGGTATCATCGAAGATATTATTTTGGGGGCTCAATAATTCCTTCAACTATCATTGAGAATCTCAATCCATAAAAACCTTCATTTAGGCCCTCAAAATGGCCCTGGAAGTTAAAACTGCTAAAAATAGTAAATTGTCAAAATTGTCAGAAAACTGTTTTGAGCCAGTTGGAAGAGGTGGGTGGCCACCGATATACACCTAGATCAATCCTCCCTCCTTAGGAAGAAATTTTATCCATTGTGTTGAGTTCCCCCATCAGATGAGGAAAGTTCTACTGAATTTGGCCCCCGGTGAGCCACTTGCCTTGATGCAGGAGCTACCCTGCTTTGACGACTCGATAAAGTTGGATCCTTTGCTGTCAAATTCCCTTGATCTGTGTGTACAAAATATGATCGTTGGATACCTGTTCTGTGCATTCGGGGTTGAGCTCTATTGGTTTCAACTGCTCTGCTACATCTGAGGTGTCCAATAATGGTGGGAAATAAGGGTGAAGGAGATCCACATTGAACACTGGGTGCAGGCCAAGGAAAGGAGGAATGTTGAGCTTAAAGAATTATCCCCCATGGAATTGGTGATGGTGTACGAGCCGTAAAGGAATGGGTGAATCTTCTAATGGGGTCCTATAAGGCGTTCTTTCTGCAAGTGCAACCAAACTTTGTCACCCACCTGAAACTTATGTGGCACCCGCTGTTGATCATGGCGCTGCTTGTACTTGTCATTGGACTTCTGTAGGATATCCTGAACCTGTTGGCAGATGTGTTGGATCTGCTCAATGAACCGGGTGGCTTTGTCGGCTTCAGTTGGAGCAGGGGATGAGTTGGTCGAGGTGACAACAAGGGGAAGTGCAACATCTATGGGACCCAATGGTTGGAATCCCAACCCCACCTGAAAGGGGTTGTGGCCGGTTGAGCTATGCAGGGATCGGTTGTAGCTATGTTGGACATAGGGAAGGCTCTCATCCCATGTGCGAGGGTGCTTTGAATTATACATGTGAAGGATATGCACAATCATTCGATTGATGACCTCGGTTTGACCATTTGTCTGGGGGTGGAAAGTCATGGATTTGGTGAGCTTGGTGTGCAGCAGTGACCAGAGGCTCGACCAGAATGTGCTAATAAATCGACTATCCTGATCTGAGACAATGGTTTGTGGGATTCCAAAATGTAGCCAGACTCACTTAAAGAAGAACTTGGTAGTGGTCTCTGCTATGATGTTCTTCTTGCAGGAAACCAGAATCGCCATCTTAGAAAAGTGATCAACAACCACAAAACAAAGTCATTTCCCAGCTTGGTGGACGAGAGGCCTGACATGTAGTCCATTGATATGGATTCCCATGGCCCATCATGAGTAGGAAGAGGGGTGTACAGGCCTTTTTTCTTAGTGGTCGGTTTGGCAATAGAGCAAGCAGTGCAGGACTTGATATACTTACTGACCTCCTGTCAAAGTTTCGGCCCGTAAAAATGTTTTTATAGCATCGCCACTGTCTTTTCGATGTTGAAGTGTCCTGCCACCCAACTGTAGTGGGATTCCCATATCATCTTCTCTCACTCGCTTGATGGAACACAGATATGGCCCAGACGACACAACAACCCATCCTGAAGATGGAAATTATCAACAACTGCATTTGCACCCAACATTTGGTAGGTGGTGGCGAAGTCTGGGTCTGTCTCATAGAGTTGGGGCCATCCAGAGGTCTCATGTCCATAGGAGTCTAGCAACGTGGTGAGTGTCATGACTGGCAGTCTGCTAAGACAATCAGTGACGCAATTGGTGCCTCTTGTTTTATACTTGATGTTGAGGTGGAATTGTTGCAAGTATGTGGACCACTTTTGATGGCAATCATTTTGCAATTTTCCTTGTGTCTGCATGAACTACAATGGTTTATGATCAGTGTCGATTATTATATCCTTCCCAATAATGTAATGTCCACACTGGAGGAATACTTGCACAATGGAGTACATTTCTTAGTTATAATTAGTGTACTTACGGACAACATCTGATAGTGTCTCACTATGATAGGCCACGGGGTGGTCGTGCTGAGTGAGAACAACGCCCACTGCATAATCTAAAGCATATGTCTCGATCTCAAAGGGTTGTTGTAGGTATGGTAGTGGAATTACTGGGGCTGAGCACAAGTGTTGCTTCAAATCATCGAACGCTTGTTGTTGGGACTAGCCCCACACAAATTTTTCCTTACCACCACCCCTAGTTATTTGGCTAAGGGGGCATGCAATATGGGAGAATCCCAACACGAACCTGCAGTAGAAATTGGCAAGGCCCAAGATGCTCTGAAGCTTAGTGAGTGTGGTTGGGGCTGGCTAGTCATGGATGACTTGGATCTTGGTTGGATCCACATGTACGCAATGCTGATCAACTATGTAATGGACCCTTTCCATGCCGAAGGAGAATTTTTCCAAGTTTACATATAGCTTTTGCTACCGCAAGGTGTGCAAAACCTACTAAATATCTTGCAAGTGTTTGGCCCAAGTCTTGTTGTAAATGAGAATGTCATCCAGATACACGACTACGAAAGTATTGGTGAAGGGTCGCAGGATATCGTCCATCATCCTCATGAAAGAGGTTGGAGCATTTGTAAAACCAAAGGGCATGACCAACCATTCAAAAAGGCCTTCCTTTGACTTGAAGGTTGTTTTCCACACATCTGTCTGTTCTATCGGGACCTGGTGGTAGCCAGACTTTAGATCAATATTACTGAAGTATTTGGCCCTCGTGAGTTGATCAAGGAGGTCGATTCGTGGAATCGGGTATCGGTTTGTGATAGTGATTTTATTCAGTGCTCGATAATCAATGCGGAGTCACCAAGTTCCATATTTCTTCTGTACCAGCATGAGTGGGCTCCTGCAAGGTGATGAGCTGGGACAGATGTGCCCCTTGTGGAGCAGTTCTTAGATCTATCGCTTGATCTCCTCATTCTCTAATAGAGAGTGGCGATAGACTGGCCCATTGGGCAGCGATGCACCAAGGGTCAAATCGATGAGGTGCTTGACCTGGCAGTGCAGAGGTACCCTGTTAGGTGAGGAGAAGATATATGAGTATTCTTCCACGACCTTATCTACTTGCTTCTGCTGTGTGGAGAGCTCGGCTGCAGAGACCCTGGATGTGGCTGTGATCTTTCGCTTATTCTGAGAGAGAATCACGAAGAAGACAAACTTTCCCGTATGAGAGATGACCTTCCTTCATTGCTTAGCAGAGATCAAGGAAATAGCACTAGGTGGGACTGCCTCGGGTATCCTATACAATTTCCTATTCAAAGTAATAATAACACTACGAGGCCTAGACTCATATATAGCATGATGTTTCTATAAATAACGTTGTCCCAAAAGAACATCACAACCTTCGAGAGGAGAAACATCACACAATACCTCGTCTTTGAAGGACTTGATGTCGTACGACAGTCAACATTGTTGGCTGACGCGGAGATCGCTTCCTTGGCGGATCCATCCAATGGTGTAGAGTTGTGGGTGCGGTGTTGTCAGCAGGGCCAACCACTTGACAACCTCTGCGGAGATGAGGTTTGTCTTGCTACCGCTATCCACGATGAATTGCAGTGGGGTGACTTTTACCCACATATGTGAATGGAAGAGGCATTCTCCTTCTTCTGGCTCATCTGGTTCACCAGGCTGGAGCTTGGTGGTAGAAATGGTGGCACTGGGTTCCGCGTCAATGATCCATCTTCCCCTTTCTGGTTTTGGCTTAGATTCTGAACCTGCATTTGAGTCAAAGGCTTTCACTTCGGCCACCAACCACTGCTTTGAGCGATAGTCAGCAGTGTTATGCCAAGGGCTCTTATGGAAGTCAGACCACTTACCAGTATCTTTCTTTTTCTTTCTGGTGTCCTTCTTTGCTTGCGGCTTCGACTGGTTGTCCTGATAGTGTCCATCTTTGCTCTGTCCTTTGTTATGTGGGTTGGGGCCACCCTTTTCTGACTTTTTTTGTGAGGGGTTCCCAGGCCCAAATTGCCGCGTCTTTTGTTTGAGCTTTTGCTCGATTTTGACGGAATATCAGTAGGTCGTGCCCAAGGATGAGATGTCCAAAAATTCCATTTCAGTGTGGATGTATCTATGCAGAGCATCATGATACTTGAGCACCAGATATTTCTCTGAATATTTGATACCCAGCTTGGTGTGTAAGGTATGAAAGATATTTGTGAAATCTAGCACTGCTTGGTCTCTTTCTTGCTGCAGTGTGGTCCATTTGGTATACAAGTCGTCATAACTTCCGACAGGGTAGTATTTTTCCTTAATATGATCCCTGAAGGAATCCCAGGTGGTCGTGACTATAAATAATGAGGTTTCATTTGTTTCCTTTTGCTCACAGAAATATTCCCACCAATCTTTGACATGGGGAACGACTTTGAGGAGCACAAAAGTAATATTTTCTCTATTTGAAAAGTTATGGACAGAAAAATACCCTTCTAACAGATTCAACCACTTGTATACAGCATCTGTGTCTATCTGACCTTCAAATATAGGAATATCAAAGTTTATTTGTACCTTGAAGGGAGTGGTGCCTCCGCTCAAAGAAGATGTGTCTCTTATTGGGAGTCGTCGAAGGATTTGTGCGAAACTATCCATCATCTCATTCCTTTGTTGCATGAGGACTTCCTCAATCAATAGTTTAAAAGGATCTCATGTCCTGTCATGTTTATTTTCTCCTGCCATGAGAGGTCACTTGGGTGTGTGAGATCTTTTTTCCTCTAGAGAAACAATCTCGAGACCCAACTCTTTGTACTCCGACCTCGTTGGGGACATGCATTAAGACGTCAAGGAGCAGGCCGCTCTGACACCACTTATCTGGATTTTATGAGCAGAACGAAATGAATACAGATTATTAATAGGTTCTTAACACAAAATAACAGAGATACAGTAAAACTGGTTTTCTATTCAATAAGGAAATAAGTTGAAACTGTAAAATGCAGTGGAAACAAACTTGT
>JASDQU010509337.1:0-15332 GCA_032191745.1 Picea mariana | reverse complement strand
CCTTCATTTATGCCCTCAAAATGGCCCCGAAAGTTAAAACTGCTAAAAATAGTAAATTGCCAAAATTGTGAGAAAACTGTTTTGAGCGAGTTGGAAGAGGTGGGTGGCCACCAATATCTACCTGGATCATTGCCTCTACATCCACAACCTTTTGTGATATGTGGGTGTGGGAGGGTTGGGATGTTGACAAATAAAATTTTCTCATGCATTCGCACGGACAAGGAATTTTTATAGAAAGGGTCTGGGAAAAAAGGATCATACAAAAGAAGGTGGTAAGAGAATCAACACCTTGTTATGGAAATATGAGAAACAACTATGAAATAGATCATGTAAATACAAGTTGAGCATAAGTGTTTGTAAGAATGCCAGTGATCTAGGTGGATATCGGTGGCCACCCACCTTTTCCAAATGGCTCAAAACAATTTTCTGGCAATTTTGGCAATTTACTATTTTTAGCATGTTTTAACTTCTGGGGCCATTTTGAGGGCCTAAATGAAGGTTTTTTGATATCGAGGTTCTCAGTGATAGCCAAGGGCATGATTGAGCCCCCAAAATGAATCTCCTCGGTGATACCTTTCCAACGAGCTATCATATGCCTAAAACAGAGATCGTATGCAAAAGTTACGACCCTGGGAAGTTGATGCACCAACTTACCCAAACGGGGCCCACATGAATTTTGGTGCTTCATCTCCTAGGGTTAGGTTTTTTGGTGTCTAGGGTTTTTGGCATTCTGGTTTATTGTAAAAAGGCCTTCAGAGCCTCATTGTAATCATCTTCTTGCGAATGCGAGTAGCCGTCACATCTCTTCTCAGAAATAAGTTGCCACCATTCTAGCGAGTCTTTTACTCTGTATTTTTACAGTCTCTGTACATTTCTTTCATTAATAGAAATCGTGTATTACTATATATTTGTGTTTATGGTTGCATCTCTGATACATTTTTGTTATATTATTGAATATCTACGATATCTCTGTGTATTTCTTTATTATATCTCCGATCTCATTTCATGCCGAAAATAATCTGAATCAGCCAGCATGATATGTGTTTGAATAATGCATTCTTAACACTTGTACAAATCTTCAAAAGCATGTGAAATTGAAAACTACATAACATAATATATTTTGGAAAACTAAATGGAAAAATTAAACTAATTGAAAAAAAAAATGCATATAGAATAAATATATAAGGTAAATACATTGATTATGTAAACAAATTTATTGTGTTTATTTAATTTTTTTTATAAACTAATTTTTTTTTACCTTAAATGTAAACATATCACATTCCAAACAAATTGATTATCAGTTTAATTGTATTCTATTTTACATATTAGGTTGGAAAAGTATGTTGATCCTTCTTCATAATTATTACTACGTAAGCATGTTAATTAAACTCATTAGAAAAAAAAATGCATATAGGATAAATATATAAGGTATATACATTGATTATGTAAACAAATTTATAGTGTTTATTTACATTTTTTTTATAAAATATTTTTCTTTTACCTTAAATGTAAATATAGCACATTCCAAACAAATTGATTATCATTTTAATTGTATTCTATTTTACATATTACGTTGGAAAAGTATGTTGATCCTTCCTCATAATTATTACCACGTAAACATGTTAATTAAACTCATTGAAAAAAAATGCATATAGGATAAATATATAAAGTAAATACATTGATTATGTAAACAAATTTATTGTGTTTATTTATATTTTTTTTATAAAATAATTATTTTTTTACCTTAAATGTAAACATAGCACATTCCAAACAAATTGATTATCATTTTAATTGTACTCTATTTTACATATTAGGTTGGAAAAGTATGTTGATCCTTTGTCATAATTATTACTACGTAAGCATGTTCTTTATGTAAACAAGACTATCATATGTATTTATATTTATCAAGAATTTTAACTCACCTTAAAAACTTTATCTAACTACCTTAACTGTAAAGAACTTATTCTAAACAAATTTATTATCATTTTAATTTTTTTAAACAAACTTATTATCATTTTATTTTATTTTACCTAAACATGTGTTATGTTATGCATGATTTTACAAATGTTATACATGGTTTTTAACATGAATATAACCTCAAAAAAACTGACTTTTCAATTCACCTTACCTAAGTGGACAAATTAATACATGTTGATAACAAATTAATACATGTTAATAACAATTGCAAGAAGCTAAACAAAGGATTGCCTCTCCCCAAAAAGGCACATAAATCCCATTCATATCATATATAGGAACTTACACTCCCTATATAGGAACTTACACTCCCTATGGGAACTTACACTTTCTATGTTACATTATCTACTGCATAGAACAAATCCATAACTAAGATTTATTAGCATTTTAATACCTTTAACTTTTAAAAGCTAAATTTTATATTAAGACCAATAAAGTGTCTAAAAACATTCATGTCTTTATTTCTTATTTTACCATGTCTTTATTTCTTATTTTACTATGTTATATCATATTTGAAAATATTATACCGTGTTTGTTCATTGTATTTTTGCATTAACTAGGCTAGTTGTCATTATATACATATTTTATGGAACAGTATTTTTTGGTCAAATACTATGACTTTAGTTAAAGATTTATATTCATAAATACAAGGTTTTAGAAATGAAAGATAAAGTAGTTGTGTTATTGAGATAAAATTTATATATAATATTTAATATGTGTGTCATCCATGAGCACTAGTCATGGATCTACCCCTCTATTTGTGTTGACATTGTTTGGCTTCTTCTTGAATAGGGACTTTTTTCTCACAAATGTTTGAACTTGTTTATGTATTTTCATTGTTGCAAGTGATTTGTTGTTGGAACATCATAAATCTTATTTTGTTGGTTAAGGGAGTCGACCAATTTTTTTTGGGTTGATGGTCAACTAAATTGTGATTGACCATGTTTACTTAAAATCTCAGATCTGTTTTTTATGGACACATGTAATTAACTTCACCTGAGATTGTTGATTTGGTTCATGACCAAAACCTATTTATAAATTATCCATATGATCATTTTATCATCATCGAAAGATCTATTTGTGCTCTCATGGAACATGCTCATACTTCAGTGCAACGATGCCTTTAGACACCACCACTACTCTCAGATCCATTCTCCTTTCTCAAATCTATTCTCCTTTGTAGTTAATGTCCGTCCCAACATGGTATCATATGTATTGATTGTGATCTTGAGTTTGTAGAGAACGGAAATGGGATTGAGACAATGGTGAAGCTGTGATCTGATTTTTTCCAAATAAGTAATGGGTTGTTAGGAACTGAAGACCCATTGCCGATATATTTTTCCCATCGCAGGTTATTAAGCCATAGAAAACTTTTTTGTGTGTGTGTTCTGGGTTATTCCCTCAACCGACTGAGATTAAACCTTGACTTCAAATTGCCTATTGTTTTTCCTCCAAGCTAAGTTTACAGGTGGGTGTTGGAACATGTGGTTCCGTCATAAACCTCACCTTATCGGTTAAGAAATTCAACCAATTATTTGGGTCAATGACCGATTAAATTGATGGTTGAAAATGTCCACATAGGATCCCAGATCCTCATTTTATGGACAGGTGCAATCGACTCCACCTGAGATTGTTGGTCTGGTCCATGATCAGGACCTATTTATAGACGATCCTTGTGACCATTCTATCATCATCATGAGATCTAGATTTTCTCTCATGGAGCACGCTTGTCCTTTAGTGCAACTTTGGCTTTAGACACCACCACTACTATCAGATCTATTCTCCTCTACAGTTAATTCCTATCTCAACACTTGCTTCTTCTTCTAAGGAGAAATTTTACTTATCGTGGCTACCACGTTTTCTTCAACATTTGTATCTTCATTATTGTCGACTCCCTCTGTGATTTCCTCTAGCCTAGTAAAAATCAAACCATGGCAAATTGAAACCAAGTGGGCCATGAAGACACCTTCAGGATCAAATCCCCTGTGTGCTTCGACCTCTTTCATATTGAAGGAATCAAAGAACCCAGCCATCTCAACCATGCTAGATGAAATTTGAACTGAAATATCAACGATTTTTAAAGGCATCGGGATGAACTCTCATTTTCTCTTTTTATCAAAGAAAACAGACCACATTCTTTATTGTCTGCATAATTCATAAACTAAATATTTTTCATACACAAAATGGGGGAGAAGAAGGGGTTTACCTTCAAAACCAAAGAGTATTTTGTATGTGAATTCTTCTTCAAATATACATACTCCCTTCCCCACAAGAAAGATTTTGGTTTCCTCTATTACCCTAGTTGGTTCCATCCCAGTAAGCATACTTCTACATTATCTAACAAAGGAATATTGGATTTGATAGAAATGAAATGGTACTTTGTGCTTCCATAATATAGCATAACATAATTGGGCAGGATCCTCATTAAAATTGGCATTTCCCCTTGGGGGCATGCCTTGGAACATGTTTCAATAAACTAAAGAAATACCAAGTTAAGATTTCATGAAGAACCTCATGGTCTGAATGAAGTTTGAGAGCTGGTGGGAAATCTCATTAGAGATGATTTGGGCCCAGTCAAAAATCACCCCTACTCATATAGAGTAATGAAGGATGTGCAATACATACCAAGCGTGCAAAGAGCCATGTGAATTCCCTATATGGTTGGGACAACATGGATATGTTAATTTGACTGGGGTTAGTGGGTCCAATAGGAGGTTGAACCAAAAATTCCTTTATCAAACTCATCCCGCCACCCCAAGAATCTGGGAAAGAATATGCCTTAGAGAGTTTGAGGGCTTTGTCCAGTGCTAGAAGTCACAATATCCTTATAAAGGTGTTTAGATTCAAAGGGATAGGAGTTCTTCCACTTTCCTTCACTTTGATCAGTTGGTACTTGGGATAAAATCTGCTGGCACACCACACTACTAGTTCTATGAAATCAAATACTTCGGTCATGCACCCATACTTTGTTAGCTTTGGCTATCTTGGACGTCCACACTTTGTTTGTAATATTATCTTCTGGTGAAAGCTCAGAATACCACTTATATGTGATAAACTAATGGAATTATTATCTTTTACAAGCTAATGAGTTCATTGTATCTCCATTGAATGACTCTCTCCTTTTCTTGTGTGTCGTCTCTTTCACTTTCAATGTGCTTAGGTAAATGTGGGGATTATTGTGGTGGAAAAATACCCCCTGCGAATAGGTGAAAACCCCCTCAATTGGGTTTCCTACGATTGAGACAATTCTAACAAATAGACACTAACATTCCAAATTCCATATATTTTATTTCTTTACTTGTGGAGAGAGAGAGAGAGAGAGAGAGAGAGAGAGAGAGAGAGAGAGAGAGAGAGAGGAGAAAAAGGGGAATGGTACCTTTTTTTGTAGTTTTTCATCATTGTTCACAATATTGAGCTTCAGATCCACACCTCAAATGTGAAGATGAACCTGCAAAAGGGATATACAAAATCCTTACTACTACTACCTAATATCAGATAATACAAGTAGATACATGCAAGAAAGAATGAATAAGATAGATGTATGGAAATAGGCTAAGTTCTTTATTGAAATTTGAAGCAAGAAGTTTACAACCTCAAATAGATGTTCTTTCCCCTTCAAGCCTCCTCTTCAACCATTGAATGCACACCTATGGATATTTTCTCTCAGTAACAAGGGTTTCACTCTCTTGATATTCTCCTCCTAAGTTTCTCTCAAGATCATCAATTTTATGCTCAGTCTGGTCCCCCCATTCACCATGAATGGCCCTAGTTATATAGGATTCAAGAGGTCCAACTAACATGTATAAATGGAGAGTATGGTTGATTGTTTTGATGGATTGGGTTACAATTTACTTTTATCTTCATGATCATGTATTTCCCTCAACATGGAATGGAAGAGGGTCAAGTGAATCTTGATGAAAACAATGCAAACAACCCAAATCCTTCTCGAACCAACTGCCCAAAAAAACATGGAAGCCTCTCTAACTGTAAGAAATATCCCCCAGAGTGGAAAACACGGCATCCTAGATTCTCCCCTATAACTGAGAAAGGAGGGAGGATGCCTCCTATGCATGGGAAGGGGGGCGTCCCTAGTCAAAAAGGGCCAAAAAGACAAGATAAAAAGTTGGTTTTCAACCTCCAAATGATGGATTTTCTCCTCCAACTTGACTAGGGATCATGACATGTAATTTTACATGATGGCGAGGTCGTAATACTTACAACAGTATGACATTTAGGCCATGACACTTAGTAAGCATACTCCAATGCAGTTGTGACACTTACATGGTGAGATGTCACAATTGCGACACTTAACAAAGTGAGATGCAACACTTATGACACTTAACAAAGTGAGATGTGACACTTGACTAGGTATGAAAAAAAGGTGGTGTATAGAATGTGCCCCCCAAAGTGTGAGGTCAGAAGAGAAAATGATGGTTGAAACACTTTGCAAAATTTGTGTATCAAGGGACTGAAGAAGGAGAACCTCTCGGAAGCTGCATGAAATCATTAATTAGTATACATATATCATCACTACGTAGGCATACCCATGCTCAGAAAAAATGGACTCAAGGCATGGACGTCGACCAATACATTATGCATCCATGAGTGTACTGACTAAGGATATGGCCACCAAACATACAACGTGGATCCATATCTCCATGACGCGATCAAGTTTTAGCCACGCGATTGTACACAGTGGAGCTACAATATGACAAAAAAACATATCCATAGACCAATACAATGTGGATCTATGCAACAATGTATAAAATTCTCTCCATCACAACCTAGGTTAGGCACATAACACTAGTAGGTTCCTAAAAATTTCTCATGGTCTTCATCTCGATCCTGAACAGGTATGATTCTATCCATGTGAATACATGTGTTGATGTCTAACATGGTAGAAACCACTTGATTACCGATAATTAATGTATATCGTTAACAAGTGAAAAGGAAATCACCAATAATGACAATGATTCCCAAGGTACCCCAATACATTCCATAGAATGTGAATAAATGAGTTGAAGTCAAATATTCGAGGAATCATTTGATCAGAGGTTAATAATGTAAACCTACTATCAAATGAGAGGAAACCTGGCATCCAAGTTCTAAGGTACTGATTGGTTTCTAAGTCTAACTCCTAGATAATGAGTTGGAGTCGACATGAATAGACCCGTCGAAAGAGGGCCATGATGTATCCCCCATCATCGACATGAAACTAATCTAGGATGGTGATAGATCAAAGGATTTTGGAATGGCACAAGGACAAAAAATGGATGATACCACATAATGGTTGTAAGGATGAGATCTCCCTTGAACATTGTGTGGCAAGACAAACGGATTTGTAGCATAACCAAAAAAACTTTGACTTGGAAGCATTGACTCAAGGCATGGATACAAACATAATGTGATGATCGCAGACCAAAACATAGGGTGACCATACGGACTTTTTAACTAGAACAAAAAAGAATGATGACATTCTTCGAATGGTTTGAAGGAGTAAAATGACTCATGGAATTGGTATGACTCAAAGACAAGAAGATTACCCAACTATAAGCATATGTATATAGGTTCCATGTTCAAGGGTGACTAAACAATTGCCATAATGGTTCAAAAAATTGACCCACTTCCCAAAAATTTTCCCCTCCCATATAGGCAAGTACCTCTTTGTGTTTTGGCGAGCTCAAGGAGGATAACAAATGCTCGTTTAACTCATCTTCGATGAGTCCCATCTTCACATGTTTAACGAACTTGAAGAAGGAAGGTTTCAGTCCCAAATGGGTCCTCCACTGTATGATTTTACAAGCATAGGGAAAGGAAACTCAATGGCCTTTTCATATTTAGAGAGTCTGGAAATATTTATAAAGAAGACTGCAAATGAAATTTTTCGTAAGTTTAGTCTCCCAAGCCCGAAAAAGTATAAAATAATACTTAGGAGAACTCTCCTAACCAAGGCGTTTAGGTTATTCCTTTTTTGTAAATAGTATGATGAGACTGAAAAAGATATAAACTATCACTCAACAGACATGATTTCTAATTCACTTTAACGAGCATGAAAGAAAACAAGATTGCTCTTCAATATTTTCATATTTAGGGAGTCTGAAAAGAGCTTAAAGGAGACTCCAAAGAGTTCATTTTTCATATATCTTTTACGAGTTTGAAAAAGTGATAAAAGTATGCTCGGTAAACCATTCTCATGTATTTACAATCACAAGAAAGAATAAAGACTAAGCTCATTAACCTATTCTCATGTATTTACGATCATGAGAAAGTACAAAGGCTAAGCTCAGGGTAGGTTTTTTTTTTACACAAGCTTGAAACAGAGTAAAACTATGCCTGGGTAGGTTTCATTTTTTCACGAGCTTGAAACTAGAAAATAAACTATGCTCAGAACCGGTTTCATTTTTTATTGAGCTTAAAACCAAAAAATAACTGTGCTCGGAACTTCCCAATGTAATATCCAAAGGTTTCGAGGGATATCGATGGGTGGTTGGTACTTTTACCCCAAATTTAGAAGCTAGTGGCTTAACTCCAACATGATTCCCAGAGGCTGGAGACATGCCCCCCAAGATTTGTTTCATTTGAAAACCTTATATGGTCATCAATTTATGTACCCAATAAGACTCTTTCATACTAATAGGTAAATGTTCACCAGAGGAAGAAAGAGATCAATCGACATAGGCAGATGAATTGGAGGTGCAGTCACGAGATCTAGTAAAAGAATCAAATAAATCAAAGGGGGAGTGGAGGTCTGTATTGCAGTTTTTAACGAGCTTGATACAGACAAAGAAACTATGCTCAAGGTTGGTTTTTTCAATTTTTAACGAGCTTGACACAGAAACAGGAACTATGCTCATGACTCCTGGTTTCGATTCCCATACCTCTGTTTCATTTTTTAATGATCTTGCCATATAGAAAGAAAAACTATGCTCATGGCTTCATCTTGATCATGGATTCTAATAGGACAATGCTCTGGAAGGAATACATGTCAAGGGACATACCTCGATCATGGCTTCAGGAGATCTTCTTTGGATGGAAGAACAATGCTCCAAAAGGTATTGATGTCGAGGGCTACAATAGGGGTAGGGATATCATGCTATAATATCCCTATCGAAGATATCACCATGTCAACTACCAGATCTATGTCAAAAGAAGTTGAGCATACATCGAGAGGCTCTTTTTTATCAGAAGTGGAAGGCATGGGACATGTTTCCACATAATTAATCTGTGGCGGGGGGGATACCACTATATTAGTAAAATTTAGGGAAGTCGGGTGGTCGACATTCATACGATGATCATGCCTAATAAATGAAATTTGATGAATAGTCACCATGTTTCCATTATGAGGAAAATACATCACTCGAAAGATTTTGGACACGATAGCTTTCATGGCATAGACACAATCATGCCCAAGGTTTAAATTAAAATCCAAAGATCCTTGGACTATCATCACATCAATATGGACATTTTTCCCTCCTAAGGTAATAGGTAACTAAGGAAGGATCCCTAAAGATTCACTAGATCTTCTGTCAAAATCTAACAAATTTTGGTTAACGGGCACAAGCTGATGGGAACCTAGAGCTTGCCAAGCGGTTGAAGATAAAATACTAATAGAAGCACCTTCGTCTACTATAGTGTGACATATGTTTATTTTGAAAACCTACACAATGATTTCAAAATTCAGGTAGGAAGGAAGGAGAGGTCTTTTCAGTCTATTCCAATCAAAGGAAATGATCTCAATACTTGAAGGGGGTTCCATGGGAATGGGTGAAATCCCCCCTAGTCCAGAAGAATCTGAAGAGATGAGATAAATATCAGCAGTATCCACTTCACTCTTAAATGGAAGAGTGCGATCAACCAATAATAGAGTTGGATCAACCACTTGAACTTCACTCTTCAAGGGAAGAGTGGGATGATGAAACCGGATCAACCACTTTGACTTCAATCTTCAAGGGAAGAGTGGGATTGATCGATGATGGGATCGGATCGACTGCTTGATAAACTAATGATGATTTGGCAGAAAAATTATTATAAATGGTTGGAATTTGTTGTTAGACAACAATAATCTCTTCCAACAATTTCTAGGCTTTATCCATATGAGGGAAAAGGTGAGTTTGATGACATCCTTCACATAGCCTACAAGGAAATTTGACTCTACTTTTATTTCCCCCAAAAGTACCATGACTATTTTATGGGTTGTCATTAGCATGATGTCCAAAGGCTGGCGATGTGGGTTGATGGGAACCTGCAGACCACACTTCTAAGACCTTGGGAAGACCAAGGCAATCCTTAAGAAGATGGTCACCCTTACAAAGCCTGCAAGGTAATTTTGGCTTACGAGTTTTCTAGATAGTCTTAACAACATCATCAACACTCCTATCATGACGAACAGTAGTTGGTTTTTAATTTCCAACATGACCCACAATAGTTGGAAGCTTGGCCCCTTCCTTATTTTTCTTCTTCTCAATCTTCCTTTTCTTCTTCTTCATATCCTCCTGGTTACTAGCTTCAGAGCTTTCACTAGGTGAAGAGGAAGAAAGAGAAGAATACATGATGGGCGTAGAAGGTGAAGGGTCAACATGAGGTTGATGTTCTTGGGGTGGAGTGCTTGCATCCGAAGCACCCGGTGCATTCAGGATCACCGAAGTGGAAAACAACCATACCGGCAACCCAATAGTGAAACCTGAAAGACTCAAAGTGGCAATTAAAGGAGGACCAATGTTTCCATAAGAAGGAAAAACAAAAGGTTCCCTAGGAGAATGGGTCCCTTGGTTGGTCGTTCCGAGAATTGATGCTATATATACAGACCCAACCTAAGGTTTGCAAGGGAAAACAAACAAGAGAAGCTNTAAGGGATGAGATAGAGCGGGTGGATCAGTTATGTTGATGACATGCTTAAAGGACATACACCCTGGTGCAAATTCCCTCATGGTATAACCATGGGTTACCCTCCAAGGATCTCGAGTGAGTTTGACCAACGTCTGTTCCAGGTACAACAAATATTTTCCCCTTCATTGTCACCTTGTGTATGAGCCCTAAAGATTATTTTCACTATGGTTACCACTTACAACAACATTTTCTAGGGAAACATTCAACAATTTGATATACACACAAGGGCAGGATCGTAACCTGAAATCTCCTTGAGAGGTACCTCCCACAGAGGTGTGATCCCCAAGTGTCTTTAGACACCATTTGTAATACGTACAAATCACTCCACCAAGACCAATGGAGCGGGGTTAGTTACTACATTGGCCCCAATGTGACCTCGTGATTGAGACTTGTGTGAGAAGGGCTTCTCAAGATAGTGATGCGGGAAATGGATTTCTCTCCCTAACTCAAGATGCTACGTTTATTTCATAGCTTTGGAGAGTTGTCCTCACCAACTATTCCAAAGCTCTACACTTAAGCTAATGTTGTTTTGCAAATCCCTAGAAAGAAAAATTTCTAGATAAACTTTAATTAGCATTATTTAATGGTTGTTTTTTACTCACAAGGAAAATGGCATGGACAAGATGATGTTTTGACTGACTTTAAACCATGCAAAGAAATGAAAATGAAATGTTTCACTTCGATTAAAGATATATTACGAGAAGGAGAAAATTTTTTATATTCCCAGATGCACAATGTCCCAAATTCATTAAACCAAGACGTTCACTATCCAAAATGTTCCTTCACAAAGAAACTAAAAATTCCCACCAACTAAAGAAATGCAAGAATTGAAACTTTTGATTTCAAAGATAGAGCTTAATACATCAATATAGAAACAAGTCTCTTTAAAAACAAAATAAATCCAAGCAATATATTTTAAAACGAATTATTCAATAAAAAGAAGAAAGTATCATTCACTAAACAATCCATGATGAAAGGGATTTGAGAAAGACAATCAAGAGCCAAACCGAAAGACACTCAAAGACAGAGCTAAGAGATTATAACCCTTTCAGAAGTAATCAAAAATGTTGAAAACAAATAAAGCAATCATGAAATTTTTGATAAAAATCTCAAAAATGACAGAAAAATGGCCAAAAGGAAAACTTAAGACTACAAGGATCAAGATTAAGACTCCATAAGAAAACCAAAAAACTAGGCCAAAACCAAATCTGAGATCAGAAGAGAGAGAACCAAGAAAATTTGTTTCTACAAGATTGTCGCGGTTTGTAATGCAGAATAGTGTGGCAATCTCTAGTACCGCGGGGTATAGACTAGCACAGTGTGACAGTGTCGCACTATCTCTCAAAGGAAAGTGTGACACAATCATGGAAAATGAAAAAACAAAGAGTTTTTCCAAAAATCCTAGTAAGTCTCGGGTATGAGAGTCAAGATGGATCACCCAGTGACTCGGGGGGTAAAAATCAAGCAAATACAAGGTAAAGGTCAAAGAAAAACCAAAAGAACAAAGTCGAAAGACTGTTCCCCAGTGAAGTCACCAATTTTGTTGTAGGAAAAAATCATTCTATGTGGACACGAACTAATCTCCCTAGACTCGGACACTAAGACCAGAACAAAACAGGGCAGAACATATAACTTTCCCTAGGTTTATGTAATAAAAATACTAGATAGTAAGAGCTCGCACCTTTTAATCGACGGTTGTCCTCACTAGTTGTAGTTTCCATATATGTCTGAAGACTTGTGGGTAATAACCTGTAAGAAAACACAATCCAACAAGAGAGAAAACAACAGAAGTATAATTTAATAAAACCTATGCAAATGATCAAGGAGAAATGCAACAAAGATAACCTAAAATGGATAGCATTTGTGGGAAAGAACATATATTGTTGTATTAATAATAATGGAAGAGATTAAAACCAGAGCCTTTATGTTGTGAATTCCCTCCCAATTATTCCTTTCTCCAACACACACCCTTTGCTTCTATGAGTTATGACACCATAGGTTTGATACTAGCCCATCCAGGTCAAAAATCACCTTAGAAAAGCAGGAGCTAAAGCCATGATTGGCCACTATTCATGATTACCTTTATTCATGAGAAATGCTTCCTTTTATAGATTTGAAAAGGAAGAGATGAGAAGGTTAGTATGAGAGGTTAAGATCTCACCAAATTAGGAATACGGGTAAGATCCAAACCAATCGAAAGACACCTCATCCTTGAAGCTTCTATTCTAGAAACTTCTTGAATTTCTTCTTCTTTCCTTCATACGAACAGTGTCACACCCTATGAATGAGTAACATGTGAAATTGTCACAGTCTATAGTGGTGCAACTTGCGACACTTAAGTGTGTCACATGTTGCAGTGGTGCAACATGCGACACTTTCACAAATAGGGTTTTCAAAGGAAATTTTCATAGTTTCATCTCTCTAGGAAAGGTTTTCTTCCATCTTCTTCAAGGATTAAGGAAATAATCCTTCGAATGACAAAGGGTAGGTGCACATCATCCATGGTCATAGGTTTGAAAAAAATAATGTGTAACAATTATGTGTAAAAATTAGATTTTCTGTCTGATAGGAACCCGACTAATCATTAATTAGGGGTCAATCCCACTGTTCAAACTTTCCCCTTGTGCATTCACTACATGTCCTTCATAAATGGTAATTGTCGTTTGCATAAAAAAGACTTGGGGGGAAATGTGTGAAAATTGATCCTCATTATTTAAAAATAGGTGTTCTCATTGTGTGAAAGATGCATGATAAACGTTCTATGATTACCTTGAAAATATAAATCATGCTCTATGTGGAATGCGGGATGTGGGACACAAGTGTACTAATGCAGAATGCGGGATGAGGGAGGAAAGATGGGTGTGGGAGGAAGGGTCAAGTGTCATCCCTCTACATGAGACTCAAAGGTGTTGGAAAAATATACTAAGTCCCAAAATGTGGGATGCAGGATGTGGTGATAACCATAAAGGGTGTGGGTCTGGGAGGATTGGGACTACAAATAAGTTTGCGACAAGTTTTCTCTACCTCTAAATCCACGTCCTTTTGTGAGATGTGAGTGTGGGAGGGTTGGGATGTTGACAAATAAAATTTCCTCCCACATTCGCACGGGCAAGGAATTTTTATAGAAGGGGTATGGGAAAAAAAAGGCTCATGCAAAAGAATAAGGTAAAAGAATCAACACCTTGTTATGGAAATATGAGAAACAACTCTGAAATAGAGAATGTAAATACAAGTTGAGCATAAGTATTTCTAAGAATGTCAGAATGGTATATGTTTGAACAATGTATTCTTAACACTTGTGCAAATCTTCAGAAGCATGTGAAATTGCAAAATACATAACATAATATATTTTGGAAAACCTTTATATGAATGGAAAAATTAAACTCATTGAAAAAAAAATGCATATAGGGTATTTATATGTTGATTATGTAAACAAATTTATTATGTTTATTTACATTTTTTTACAAAATAATGTTTTTTTTTACCTTAAATGTAAACATAGCACATTCCAAACAAATTGATTATCATTTTAATTTTATTCTATTTTACATGTTAGGTTGGAAAAGTATGTTGAACCTTCCTCATAATTATATGTTTATTTACATTTTTTTATAAAATAATGTTTTTTTTTTACCTTAAATGTAAACATAGCACATTATAAACAAATTGATTATCATTTTAATTGTATTATATTTTACATATTAGGTTGGAAAAGTGTGTTGATCCTTCCTCATAATTATTACTACGTAAGCATGTTCTTTATGCAAACAAGTGTTGTGTGGCAGCGTAGTCCTTGCCGAGTTGAATTGGGAATAAATGCACAAGGATGGGAAAAAGTTGCGGAGGCATATGGAAACTATAGTGAAGATGCGGCAAGCAGCATCAAGCACAAGTGGTATACATGCAGTAAATGGCACGTGGCCTATAGAGTCCCATTTGTTTTTTGAAAGTATATAATCTATTTTCCTATGTTGAAAAATTTTGTGTATTTTGTTTGTATATGTGGCAAGAAAAAAAATTTATATTCAAATTAAATAAATACAATTTCTTGGCATTCAGAATAGTGGAAGATAAAAATTTATGACGACATAAATATAAAAGGAGATAAAAAAAACAGTTTAATTTGAAATATATCAAAAAAGTTACATAGTCCTGGAAATTTAAATGCATTTTTCATATAGACTGGGATTGGGGCTTCTGTGGACCATAAGCATAGTGGAAGATAAAAAATTATGAGGACATAAATATAAAAGGAGATAAAAAACAGTTTTATTTGAAATATATCAAAAAATAATATTATATGTTACATATTCCTGGAAATTTAAATGTGTTTGTGATATAGACTAGGATCTGTTGGATTACTGAGAGGGGGGGCAAATCGGTAATAACGTAATTATAATCCTTTTTCTTCAAATGTTATATCAATGTAGAATTATTATCCAATAATGAGCAGTAATAAATAAACAATCACA
>JASDQU010509336.1:29881-40605 GCA_032191745.1 Picea mariana | reverse complement strand
GGGATTTTTGGACCAACACAAAGCATCTTCCTCTTCCTCAATTAGTTTGATTAAACTAGAGTAGATCTTTCCAACATAGCCTCTCCATTTCATAGAAAGTATGTCTTCAAATCCCAAAGCCTCATTTGATTTCTATCCACTCCTTCCAAAAATGTCATGGTATGGGGTTGTGGCATCCAAAAGAGAAAAGAGACCCTGCTCATGTAAACAAGCAATAAGATCATCTGATATCTTATAGTCATCATCGGCCCATACCTAGGGGTCCTCCCCCAACCCTAATTTCTTAGCATTGTCAATTTTATAGACTATATAATTGTAGATAAGGGGAAAGGTTCCATAAAGGATCTCCATACTATTGTACTATTCTTTACCGATTTGCGAGGAGAACAGAACCAAACTTCCATTGAGAGGCCACCAAAGTATTTCGATGACATGACCCTACCCCAAAGTGATCTGTTAAATGTAAGTCTCGAGATATTTTTGTCTACAAGTGTTTGGTTGAAAAGGTATATGTTCTTAATACTCCAACCTCCCAAAATCTTGGGTTGAGCAATGCTATTCCACTTAACTAACAGAATACAATCTGAATTCCTATTGTCAATCCAGAGAAAATGGAAACTTCCCTTCCTGATTTTCATTGGGATCCTTTTTGAGACTTTGGCTATAGATGTCCAATAAACAAGAATGATTTCCATAATTGATTTAAATAGGACCATATGAGCTCCCCGTGATATCCATCTATAAACCCATAAATAAATTCAATATTCAAGTCCTCTTGAGGGAAATTGTAGAGAATATTTGACTTGTTTCTAATCTACATACCTATTGCAAGACAAAAACTATACATAGTCTTTTTTAATACATGGAACTCTTGTGGAGATCCTGCACTGAACAAGAGCACATCGTCAACGAAATTTAAATGAGAAATGCTTTTGAGGGGGTTACTTTTAATCCTATTATCTTTCCTCATATCTTGGCAGTGTTTATTAATTTTTGAGCCCCTTAGCCACCAGAAGAAACAGGGAGAAACCTTGTCTAAGTTCTCTAGGAGAGCAGAAGAATTTGGAAGGGATCCATTTATAAGAATTGTGAAGGATGCACATTGAATACAACCCATTATCTAGTTAACAAAGGAGAGATGTGTGCCCATTTGAATCAATATAAGACAAAGATGAACCCAACTAACGTTGTCGTATGCTTTAGAAAGGTCCAACTTGAGAATAATTGAGGGAAGCTTCTTTAATTTTATAGAGTGGAGGGCTTCCTGAGCCAGGGAAACAAAATATTGGATTTGTCTATTATAAATAAATCCAAATTTCTCCTCAGAAATAAATTCTTTGAGAAGGGGCTTAAGTGTATTGGCAATTATTTTTTAGATGAGCTTATAGATGACATTGCAGCAAGATATCAGTCTATAATCTTTGAAGCAGGAGGTGACCTACTTTTTAGGGATGAGTTCCAAGTGTGTGGCATTGAAAGAACCAAGGATTTGCCTTAATCTCTTGGACTCTTGAACCAATTTAATGAGGTCTTGTTTAAGAAGCTCGTAAAAACCCAGATAAAATTCAAGTGTGAGACTGTCAAGACCTAGGATTTGTTAATATTTTTGTTGTAACTACGAAAGATATTCTTGTACATTTGTTTCATTAAAACATTTAAAAGGTTATTATAATTATATTGTACAAGTCCGCTCAACATAAATTATTATATTATTGTTATTTTACTTATAATTGTAAAAAGGCCCATTGTGGCTAGTCGGCCCTATTTTATGGGTTAGTTAGGTCAAGAATCATGTCTCTTCAAGATACATTGTTGTGTATAAATAGAGGATAGGTTCCTCTCATTTGGACACATACTCACACACTTGTCTTGTGCATCTTGGAGTGCATAAGAAGTTCTAGCGCACAAGTATTGGAGACTGGTTATTTTGGTGTTTTGGTCTTGGTCTTTCTTGGAGAGCTATAGTGCATCATTGTGTTGGTTGAAGGAATCTATATTGAGGATTTTGGCTGTTGGGTTTTCTCCCCCACGAGGGTTTCACGGGATAATATTTGTGTTCTATTGTATCTGTGATTGTATATCTTTCAGTGATCCTACTACAGTTGCTATTGGATTAAGTAATTGTAATTGTGTAACTAGAAAATTTAAAATTTTAACATGGTATTAGAGCAAGCCTGAATAGAATCTAGTTGTAGATATAGAAGCCTAAAAGGGAGTCATTTTCAATATAGAGAAATTTCCGGAAAAACCAATATCATTAGAAGGTAGGATGGCTACCAGAACAAAGATCGATGAGAAGCTAGATGGAGGTGATAACTTCAGGGCATAGAAGTACAGAGTAACCCTCCTTCTTGAAGAACATGAACTGGATAAGTTCATTACAGAAGAGGTTCAAGAACCTCAAGGAGATGAAGCTAAGGAAAAACATAAGAAGGACATGGTGAGAGAAAAAAAGATTATTGTAGACTCCAATAAGGACCACCTTATCCATCATATATCATCATTTTCCTCTCCAGAGAAAATGATGGACACCTTAACTCGTTTGTTTGAGGGAAGAAACATAAATCGAAGAATGACTATGAGATCTCAGTTGAATAATGTGAAAATTCAGAACTCAAAAACCATTCACTCTACTAATCAAGGGTGAATCAAATCAAAGAGAATATAGAAGCCATTGGTGACTCAGTAGAAGGAGAAGAAATGGTCATGACTACCTTGAATGGCCTCCCAAGGTCATGGGATGCATTCATCCAAGGAATTTGTTCAATAAATAAGCTTCCCAAGTTTAGTAGAATTTGGGAATATTGTAACCAAGAAAAAGCTAGGATAGTTGCAAGAGAATAAAAGATGGTAGATGAAGATCAATCCCTAGCCACCCACACCAGGAAAGGAAAGAACAAGAACAAGCATTATTTACGTAAGAATTTTAATATGGGTCAAAGAGACAACTCAAAGATCAGATGTTACAGTTGTCAGGAATTGGGACACTTTGTTATGGATTGCCCCCTCATTATGGAAATTAAGAATAAGAAAAGAAGTAAGAGGCATCAAGCTCATACAACTAAATATGATGAGCCTTCCAAGAAGGTTGCAAAGAAATATGAATCAAGTGATGAGGATTATTTTCTTATCTCATCCCTCATAGGTACTGTTACTCATGGAAGTGACACTCGATTGATAGACAATGGTGCTTCCAAACACATGACAAGCTATGAAGACTCTTTATCTAAACTTATTCATAAAGATTCACCTCACAAGGTGAAATTGGGTGATGACTAATAGTATCCAATCAAAGGTGTTGGAGAAGGTTCCTACAAGTTAAACTCAGGCAAGCCAATGAATATAAAGGAACTTCTCTATGTTCCATGTTTAAAGAAGAATATTCTCTCAATTTCAGCATTGGACAAGAAAGGATTTAGAGTAGCATTTATTGATGGTCAAGTTCTTATGTGGCCTAGAGGGAAGACCCTTTATGATGTAGTAGTGATTGGATTTGAAGAAGGAGGACTCTACAAATTAAAAGGAAATTCAGACTCCACAATGGTTCATGATATTGTGAATCCCAGTGAACTATGGCATAGGATATTTTCTCACCTACATTACAAATCTCTTCCGGTTGTGAGGAAAATGGTGACAAGTCTTCCATAAATCCAAGAAGAACCAAATGGTGAGTGAAAAGGATGTGCACAAGGAAAGAACGTGAAGCACTCCTTTCCCAATACTAAATAGTGATAGCAGAGCCAAAGGATTTTTGAACATCGTGCATTCAGACGTATGTGGATAGATGTCAGTAGCTTCACTAAGTGAGCATGTATATTATGTATCTTTCATTGATGATTACTCACGTAAAACTTGGATTTATTTGTTAAAATCAAAGAATGAATTTTTTGGCAAATCCAAAGAGTTCAAGGCTCTGGTAGAAAAATTGACAGAGCAGAAGATAAATACCTTGCGATCATATAATGGAGGTGAATTCACCTCAGAAGAATTCAAGGAGTATTGCAAGGAAGTTGGGATAAAGAGGGAGATTTATACTCCCTGTAACCCTCAGCAAAATGGAATAACTGAAAGGAAGAGCTTGACAATCATGGAAGCAGTAAAGGCCATGATCGATGATCAAGATCTTCCTATGCATCTGTGGCTAGAAGCAGCGAAGACAACAATGTACATGCAGAATAAAAGTCCCCATAAGGTGCTTGAAAACAAGACACCTGAGGAAATTTTTTCAGGAGAGAAGCCAGAAGTCAGCCATTTCAAAATATTTGGCTGCCCTGTATTTCTTCACGTCCCCAAGGAAAAGAGGACAAAGTTGGACCCTTATGGAAGGAAGGGCATATTTGTTGGTTACAGTGACACATCGAAGGCTTACAGGATATACATTCCTGGTCATTGGAAAGTGGAGATCAGTCAAGATGTAACCTTCGATGAGAATGCAGCTTTCAGTAAATCCAAACAGATCTATGCAGAAGAGGCACATGAAGAAGAGAATGGAGTTCCTAAAGTTCCATAGGCAATTGAACCAAAGGATCATGACATGGTAGAACCTCAAAAACCAGTTAAGATACCTTCTCATAAGAGAAGACCAGCTTTGGCATAAGAGCTTATCAGATATGGACAAAGAATTGGTGCCCCAGAGAAATCTTTCAGGGATAGTGAGAAGTCGAAGTCGTGTTCCAACTATGTGGCATGCTTGTGTGACATAATGGATGCAAAACCTTCCAATTATGAAGAGGCTATAGAAAATCGAGTATGGAAAGATGCCATGGCAGAAGAATACTAGTCCATTATGCAGAATGATGTCTGGGATGTGGTTCCTAGACCAAACAAAAAAATTATGGTGAGTTCGAAATGGATCTACAAGACGAAACACGCAGTTGATGGCAGTATTGAAAAATATAAGGCAATATTTGTGGCCTGAGGTTTCTCTCATAAGGAAGGGATTGACTATGAAGAAAAAATTTCTCCCGTAACAAGATATACCTCGATTAGGACTATACTTTCATTGGTCGCTATGATGAAATGGAAGGTGCACTAAATGGATGTAAAGACAGCCTTCTTGAATGGTGAAATAAAAGAGGAAATTTATGTGGAAAAACCACTTGGATTCGAGACACATGACAGGGAGACTCATGTATTCATATTAAAGAAGGATTTATATGGATTGAAGCAGGCACCCAGAGCATGGTATCGTAGGATTGAAAATTTTCTGATGAGCTTGGGTTTTACCAAGAGTAATGCAGATCCTAACCTTTACTTTAAGGTTGAGGATGGTGAACCAGTGATTCTACTGTTGTATGTAGATGACCTGTTTCTAATAGGTGTGGAAAATCTCATCATTGAATGTAAGAGAAAATTGGTTGTAGAATTAGAGATGAAATATTTAGGAATGATGCACTACTTCTTGGGACTAGAAGTTTGGCAGAGATCAGATAGGATTTTCCTAAATCAAGGAAAGTGTGTTGTGGAAATATTGAAGAGGTTTGAGATGTTTAACTGTAAGGTCATGGTTACCCCGATGGTATCAAATCTTAAGTTTTTGCAAGATAAAAATTCATAGATTGAGGATTCTACCTTATATCGGAACATAGTGGCCTCGTTGATGTATTTGATGAACACAAGATCGGATATATGTTTTGTTGTGAACACCCTAAGTCATCATTTGGAGCAGCCCATACAAGTTCATTTGGTTGCAACAAAACATTTTTTGAGGTACCTTAAGGGTACTCTATATCATGGTCTCTAGTATAGATCTGACCATGAGATTGGATTGTATGGATACTCAGATTCAGATTGGGTCGGTAGTATTCATGACTGGAATATCACTTCAGGATATTGTTTTAGTCTTGGCTCCAGTATGGTCTCATGGAGCAGCAGAAAGAAGTCATGTGTGGCACCAAGTGCGGTTGAATTTGAGTATGTGGCGGCATGTGCAACGAGCAAAGAAGTGGTATGGCTTTGGAATCTATTGTCTGGGTTATTTGGCCTTAGATTGGAGGTGACCTGCATTTGGTGTGACAACTAGAGTTGCATGAAGTTGTCATTGTACCTGGTGTTCCATGACAGGTCGAAGCATATTGAGATCAGATACTACTATATCAAGGATATGGTATAAAGGGGAGCAGTGAGTCTCTAGTTTGTGACTACCAAGGATCAGGTCGTGGATGTGTTCACCAAACCGTTATCGAGGATGAAGTTTGATTACTTCAGGGACAAGCTTGGTGTGGTCCCTCTTCAAAGGGAGTGACAGGTGGAACTCATCCAGCATGAAAAAGGGTTGGCACTGAGTATGGAAAAATCTCATCCAACATGAAAAAGGGTTGGCATTAAGTCTGGTGGGTCTGATCCAGCATGAAAAAGGGTTGGCACTGAGACAGAAGTGCACATTATCATGTATTGATGCATCATAAGGAGTGGATGTCCTGGGGACATGTTGTAGCTATTGAGCGCTACCCACAGACCTTGGTTGCATGGGGTGAAGTCATGTTTCACTATGGATATCCGAGGATGTATATATTCACATGTTCAACATTCAATAGATGTGAGCCCGTGTGCTATCAAACTTGGATTCAATGTCTGGAAAGAATACCTTCCTAGTTAAGAGGGAGTGTTAATTTTGGTGTAACTACGGAAGATATTATTGTATATTTGTTTTATTAAAACCGTTAAAAGGTTATTATAATTATATTGTACAAATATGTTCAACAGAAATTATTATAGTATTGGTATTTTACTTATAATTGTAAAAAGGCCCATTGTGGCTAGTCGGCCTTGTTTTATGGGTTAGTTAGGTCAAGAGTCATGTCTCTTCAAGAGACATTGTTGTGTATGAATATAGGGTAGGTTCCTCTCATTTGGACACACACTCACACACTTCTCTTGTGCATCTTGGAGTGCATAAGAAGGTCTAGCGCACAAGTCTTGGAGACTGGTTCTTTTGGTGTTTTGGTCTTGGTCTTTCTTGGAGAGTTATAGCGCATCATTGTACTGGTTGAAGGAATATATATTGAGGATTTTGATTGTTTGGTTTTCTACCCCATGAGGGTTTCCCGGGATAATATTTGTGTTCTATTGTATCTGTGATTATCTATCTTTCAGTGATCCTACTACAACTGCTATTGGATTAAGTAATTGTAATTGTGTAACTAGAAAATTTAAAATTCTAATAGGATTTTCCATTTTTGCATAGAAGAGAGAGTAGCAATAATTTCAGCTTCCATTACTTAAGCATTCAAGAATTCATTAAATTCATCAAAGAAAACCCTTGGAAAAATATTGATCACATTCAAAATTTCCTCAATACGAAATCATGCAGGCTCCTTGAAAATCCTACCAAAGAAGGCCCTCCCATCCTCTGCCTTATTTTCGAAATATTTGACTTGCATGTCATCTTGGTTTCTAATTTCCCATATTGTATTAAGGTTTTTTCTAAAGTTGGCATATTTGTGAAAAAAATTTATGTTGTTGTATCTTTCTTTTAACCATACTACTCTAGTTTGGAGACACCATCTCATCTTCTCTTTGGCCAATAGGTCTTGTCTCTGAGCTATAACATCCTTAAGGGAAGCTTCATTTGCATCTGAGAGAATATATGGTGAATTATACACAAGGAGGGAATTCATTTTTTTCTCAGTCTCAAGAAGAAGCACTTGGGATTTATTATTATAAGCAATTACCCAACCGTTGGTGGATTCTTTCACTTTAGATAGATTATCTGCAAACTGCTGCATAAAATATACCCCAAAACTCAGCTGCAAATGGGACCAAATTGAAATGATCAGGTTTCTATAATCATCTTCTAGATCCAGGAGGGATTAAATTTTAGTGAGGAGGTAGGCTTTGACTCTTTCTTATCCAAATTCAGGAGAATAAGTAGATGATTAGAGATTCCCCCAAAGGCCACCTAGGATTTAATTAGCCAAGGGCCTTCTAAAAGATATTCTGAAATAAGAAACTTGGCCAGATGCTTATCAACATTATCTGCACCTTTCCTACCTTTCCTCCACATAGGACTCAATTTGGGAGGTTCCAAGTTGACCGGGTGTAAATCCTTTATAAAATGAGAGAAGAAACCGTCTAAAGGGTCTCAACAATGATGGGCCCCTAAAACCTCTTTGAGTGAGAGGGTGAAATTAATATTTCCACCCAAAATAAAAGTTGGCACCGAAAGAAACCCAAACGAGGCAAGCCCTTCCCAGAAGGTATTTTTATCGAAATATGGACCATAAATGTTAATTTCTTAAAAGACTATGCCAAGTTACAATCTTCCAAATCGACCAGAATACCAAATCAAGGGAGGAAGAAAAAATGACTTTAAAATTTGAATTCCAAGCCAATAGGATCCCTCCAGACATCCCATCAGAGTCTAGTGAGTTGAAATACCAGTCTTGCTACTAGGGGGGAAAGGATTCCACTACCTTGGAGATAGAGTGCATAGTTTCTTGGATCATAATCATGTCAAAAGCACAGCTTTTGAAAATCCTTTTGAGGGATAATAACATTGAGGCACCCCCTACCAAAAAAGTGTTAAACGAAAGACAAACCATGGCAGAACCTCGTTATGGTATTTCCCTGCTCCAAGGTCTCGGACGATGGTGTATTTCTTACCACTATGAATGTATTTTCTTTCTTGAATTTGAGCGAGGAAAAGGTGATATTTGAATACAACCCAAGTCCCATGGGGATTTTCTACTGCTAATCCTCCAGCAATATCCCCTTACTCTTTTATATTAAGGTGATAACAGAGTTGATAATCATATTTTTGAGATTTCTTCATCATGCTACCTCTTGAGCAAGAGGGAACAAATCTCGAAGGAAGAGAAGGGATGCCTCTTTGATCAACCAATAACTCTTTTCTAAGAGACTCTTTGGAAAAATCATGAGGTTTGAGGGCCAATTTGTTCTCAACCATGAGGGAAACTTCCTTTAGGGGGGAGAAGAGAGCCCAGATAGAAGGAGGCTCGCATCATGCTCAGGAGGCTCATCAACCACTAAGGTAGACACTTCTGGTGGTGGGTCTTCATAGGGGAGAGTCTTGGAGGGGAACTCCTCCAGTCCTTTGGACACCTTGACCTTGAGTGATTCAACCATCATTGAGGGGGATGACACATTATCCAGATTTCCTATCACCTTAGAAGGATCCTTAGCGGGATGACACACTGTCCTGATTTTCTGATTTCTTGTCATCAACTCCCAACTGAAAAATTGTAGCCTTCTTCGGAAGATCCTTTGGCTTCTAGACATTTTTAAAGGGGGGCTTCAGTAAAGAAATCTTATCACATTGTGCCTAAATATGGCCTACCTCGTGGCATCCATAACATCTAAAAGGGATTTTCCAATAGTCTATCCTTTGAATCTAGAAAAAGATACCATTTGCAAGTTTGATCTCTTCCAATAATCCTTCCTTCATATCGACTTCAACTTGTACCCAAGCCTAGCAACATTCAAGCTTGGTTTCCCATTCTTGATCCATCTTGATGATTTTGTTTCCTATGAAATCCATGATATTTGCATTCCAAAAAGGTAGAGGAACGCCTGGGAGAATTTACCTTATCTGATTTGTAGACTGCAGTTCTCTCTGGTGGTCGAAATCGACCTCCCACTCCTTTAATACCATTCTAGAAGGACCCCAGCTCTAGTTGTGCTTCATAATGGAGTTAATGCCCTCATCAGACCTAAATTTGAAACATCTCCAACCTTTGGCTAGCACATGGAAAGCAAACAATATTCTAACAGCGGGGACCGATTATCTTCTAACCTTTTACTTAGGGATTACGGGTGCACTATTTTCCCACAGAATCTACCCACACAACTATTTTTCCCAAGATTTCAGAGATACATTCCAATTTGACATCTTCCTCCACAACCATTCTTATTTTTTCTCTCCTAGATAAGATGCACCGCTTCTTCACCTTAGAGAAAAATTTTGTAGGAAAAGACTTTTGGGGGTCTCAACATTCAAAATATTTGGAGATCTACAGCTCTGCTTGAGGGGGGAGGTGTCGATTTTTGGGGGTGAGAGGAGAGGAAGACAAGGGAGGATTTGCCATGAACAAAGAGTTCTAGAAATATTCTTCTCAAAGATCACCCATAGAAATCCTTGATACACCACCTTGCATGGAGTTAATATGATCAGAAACCAATGGAACCTCATCCATCGGATTAGCTCCATGTCACACGATAAACGGAACAAAACCCTCCATGTTTTAGCCCTTCTTCCATGCTGCAGCCTGATGAAATATGAATCAATGTAAAATATGTCAGAGGTACCAGTGGCATCATCTTTGACGTCAACTTCCTCTTCCTCCATTAAGTCTACATGTATAGGCATTAAGGGTTTCTCGGAGAACAGGCCGACAGCTTCGAAATAAAATTCATGCTTCAAGAGGAAAGAACAAAATCCCTATTGCATAACAGAAACCCTATCGAAGAACTAAACCACATGAAAAAAACTCCAGAAACCTCCCAAAAAACAAAATCATATTCTATGTTCTTTAATTTTATTTTATTATAACATTTATAAAAATAAAATAAAAATAGTACTAGCCCATCATAACTCTGCATCTATCATGTGTCAAGAGGGATCAAATCTCTCAAGGTGTAAACATTTTTTTAAGTTGTTTTAATTTAAATTAAAAAAAAATCATGTAGAGGAACTTATCCCTTTATGCTCATGATAAATAAGGAGTAGAGGAACTTGATCCCTCTCTACTCATGATAAACGTTGG
>JASDQU010509336.1:13428-24860 GCA_032191745.1 Picea mariana | reverse complement strand
TCTGCACTCCCCCGCGTGGAAGAGTGTACATACTTCTGGGGTGTAAATACTTCATGGGGTATAGACACGGCTGAAAGCAAAGAACCTCTGCATCAGGAAGATAATCAGGCTCCACAACCAACAAATGAAATATCTAATTTAGTAGTGGTAAGGTAGATAAGACTACCCATAAGTTGTCGATATTTAGTTGCATCCTCAAATGCATTCCCATTTTTTATGTTAGCTTCAAATTTTTCTCCATCGGAGTATAGAGATAATTACAATCAACTACTCGAAATGTATTCAACAACTCTCCAATGTACTTATTTTGGGAAATGAATATATACCTTGGACTCTGAGTTACTTCAATGCCCAAGTAGTAGTGAATATGTCCCATGTATGTCATCTCAAAACCTTTCTTCAATTATTTCTTTATGGATGCAATATATGCTTCATTTTTCCCTGCTATCAAAAGATCATCTACATACACCAAGATAAACAATAGTTTTGTCAACTTTATTGATAAACAAGGTTGCATCATCAATATTAAAATGCTTGAAATTGATCTTCAAAAGATGCTCACATACTTTTTCATACCATGCGTGAGGTGCTTGTTTTATTCCATACAAAGACTTATTGATCTTGTATAACTCGTGTTCTTGACCCTTCACAACAAATCCTTTTGGTTGAGACATGTAGACATTCTCTTTCAAATCTTCATTCAATAAATTTTTCTTCACATCCATGTGATGAGTCTTCCACCTCCTATTTTGTGTTTCCAAAGCCAACAAAGCACAAATGGTAGACCATTTTGTTGTAGGGGAAATAGTCTCCTCCTAGTCTATGACTTTTTTCTATGTCTATCCTTTTTCCACAAGCCTAGCCTTATGCTTATCAAGTGAACCATCTGATTTGTAGTTGTTCTTGTAGACCCATTTTCTACGAGTTGGTTTGGTTACGAATGGAATATCCACCAACTTCCATGCCCCATTCTTGATGAGAGCATCATACTCTTTTTTTATGTCTTATTTCCATTCATCATGAGAAGTGGCTTATTCAAAGGAAGTCGGTTCAAACTTAGTAGATAAATTCAACTCACAATCATATGAAACATTTGTATCATTAACATCACCTAAATACGAATCATCTACATCATCTCCGTCATCTTGTCTTGTTGAAATTATGGTTCCTATATCTTTCCAACCTCATCGGGACAAATACTTTCAAGTGTCTTGATGAGCCACTTTGGACATTTATATGATGGTACAAGTTGATCAACTGATTGAGATGAAATTGCATTCCCATCAAGATTCAACCTTTCAATCCTTTCAATCACATCATCCAATTGAACCTCATGTTATGATGAAGTGGTTGGGTCTTCTACATGAGGGGGAAATGGCACTTCAAAAAGAGATTCCAATATTGATCCAAGATAGGAATCCCCCCTTCAAGATGTGGAATCTCATTATCAAACTCATGATATGTCTTTGCATGGGTAAATATATCAACATGTTCAAGTTGTCGCTCAATAGTCTTATCATTCTTAATGGATTTAAGAAAAATCACATCTCTAGGAAGAATGAACTTTTTATTTACCTCATCATAAAGACGATATGCCTTGGTGGTATTTGAGTACCCCAAGAAGATGCACTTTTGACTCCTTGCACCTAGTTTGTTTCTTTGGTCCTTAGGAATTAAGGCATAACAAGTGGAACCAAAAACCTTGAGATGCCTCACGGAAGGAATGATATTATACCACATTTAATAAGGAGTTTTGTTCCCAAGAGCATGATATGGACTTTTGTTTCTCGAATACACTTCACATAGAATTGCATCAGCCCAAAACATCTGCTACACCATTCTTTTGAGGATTGTATGGAACAATGGTTTGATGTTTGATCCCATATTGAAGAAGATAGCTTTAAAACTCATTAAAAGTATATTCCCCTCCATTATCAGTATGAAGAGTGCCAATATGAGATTGTGCTTCATTTTCAATCCATTGATGAAATTTTTTAATTGTTTCAAATGCTTGAGATTTTTCTTTCAACAGATAAACGCAACACATCCCGATGTAATCATCAATAAAAGTAATGATATATTAATTACCAAAAGTAGATTCAATGAGCATGAGGCCACACATATCAAAGTGTATTGTTGGACCTTGGCTATTTATTAAGAAATAAAGCGAAAAAAAAGGAAGAGAGAAGACGAAGTGTGAACTACGCGGAAGACAAGTTGACTAAGATTGGGTCGAAGTGACCAAAAGAGCAGAAAAGACGGAGTGAAGTAAGATAAAGTGAGTTGTTGAACGAGAAGATCAAGGAAGACAGATCAGAAAGGAATATGGATTGTGGACAACTCGACAAGTGGAAAAATCCACCAATGGATGCTTTGGAGCACCTCGCAGAAAAGAAGGAAAGACAGGCTGGTGAAGCTCTGAAAACGCGGGTCAATTTGACCTAGGTTTTTAGACACCTAGGGTTTTGTCATTTAGGGTTTTGACACCTAGGTTTCACCCTAAGGTTATCCCATAGTCATTTTAATGTATAAATAAATTTCAAGAGGACCTGGGATGGATTCAACGATGTTATGATGAGTGATTGTTGTTATAGTTGAGAAAGAAGTATTATGTTGTGAGAGAAATCTGTGTTGTAAGATCTTCAGCTGGGTGCGAAGATCAACCCTGCAGCTCGATGCATAGGGAGGGGAGAGAAGAAGAAAAGAGAGAGAGATCAGCAAGCTAAGTGTGCAAATAGAACTTTATGATTTCATATAATATCAAGAAACGTAGTTCTGTGGACGTAGCCTTAGGGAGAGGGTGAACCACGTATATCTTGTTGTAGTGTGTGAATGATGTTGTGTTATTATGATTTTTGTTATATTGTTATTGCAATATTGTGTTAGATCTGAGATATAAATTGTGTGATAGGTTTAAGGGAGAAAAATAATAGCTAGGTTGTTGTGTGTTGTTGCCTTGGATCCACTTTGCATTTTCTCTGGTTGTAGACACCTATGTCCTGCAACCCCCTATTTCTACTTCAGGTGAGACTGCATCTGCTTCGCAGGTGTTACCAAAAGGGCTAGTAGTTAGGGTTAGTTGGTGCATTGTTAGAGTTGAACCCTGGCTCTACCCATGTGCCAACAAATGGTTCTGTTTTCGGGACCAAGATCTTCTTGAGGGAATGTCAAGGTGGTTTCCATCGAAGAAAAAAATTCAAAAATGGATAGAGGAACAAGAGAAGGACTTCGCTGAAGCATAGAACAAGAACCATAATATTAGTATAGAGGATTGGTTGGGAAGGTATATCTTTACTGATATACACGAGATTTTCTTTGGAGGAATTCATTAGGAGCTATACGAGTGGCCAACCAGATTAGCAGATACCCAGTTCGAAATCAAACTTTGACCACTTGTGGTTTGGACGTTGGAGTTGAGCAAGAAGGTCAAGATATTTGATAACGCCTTGTCAAGAGCAGTAGATCACTGGTTTGATAGCACCAATGGAGGGTACATCACCGAGTTTGTTGTTGATAGAGTAGAGTCATATAGCCAAGCTAAGAGATATTTCTTTAAGGGACCTAGAGGAAAATTTTTACACTTTTTGAAGTTGAAGATCAAGATGATATTGCATGAGAAGAACATATTGAAGATACATTAATCGGTCAGATCAAAAAAATATAATGTTCAAGAACTCAGACAACAATAGTGACATAGAGGCTGTACACACGCGCAGTGGGAGAGCGTTCAGAGAAGTTCCTCTTGCTAACCTATTAATGCAGAACTATGGGAATGAAGGATTCTACAGTGGAGAAGAGGCATATCTGACAGACGAAGAGAACTCAAAGTCCGCTAAGGAAAAGGAAGGGAAGACTGAAGAACTTCGCTGAGAAGAACCAGTTTCAGGAACTGCGCCCATTGTTCAAGTAAGTACTATTACTCCTCCTGTTGTTTTAGCAACGTTAAGTAACCAGAGTAGTCAGAGTTATCGGAGCACTCAGAGCATTGTTACCAGCAGTTCAGTACATACTTAGTCAAGAAACCTAGGAATATCTATGGCAAATGAAATGAGGCTACCTATCTTTAGAGGAGATGGATCTGAAGATCCTGATCAGCACTGGTTTTTATGCGAAGTTGTATGGAGTATTAAGAATGTTACTGATGAAGTAGTTAAGAGAACTCAGTTTATTACTACCTTGAGAGACCGCACACTGAGCTGGTACATGAAGTTTGTTAAAGGAATTGCACAGCCTAAACCGTTGAATGAGATCAAGAATGCGTTGAGTGCAGAATTCAAGAAACCCAAGTCGAAGTCACAATGCATTACATAACTGAAAGAAATCAAGCAGAGAGTAGTTGAACCTGTTTGGGAGTTTGATCATAGGTTTAAGACCTTGACAAGTCGTTTGAGTTTTCAGATCTCAGATGAGCGGAACAAGGAATGGTTCATTTCTTCCCTCTTGCCACACATCACATTCCCTCTGATGCAACAGAAGATCGCTTTGCAGGCTGAGGCGTTGGAGATTGCCATGAAACTAGAATTGGCCCCTATGGGAGAATCTAGCTCAAGTATGATTCAAATTTTGAGTCAGTGAACTAGCTTATCTCTGCAGGTCGAAGATATGAAGAAAGACAAGGGAAAAGATAAAAGAGAAGACATCTGGTGTATCATATGAAAATCAGAAGGCCATGACAAGGAGCACTGTCCCCTATTTCATGAGTACTTGGATTATGGAGCTCTGAACCCTTTGAAACAAGTTACCCTACCTTAGTGAGAGGTATGTAGAAATAGACATCTCTCTGGAGAATGTTATTACTTGCAAAAATATGTCTAAACACCTACCAACCTTTACTGCACATTCTGTAAATCTGTGGGGCATGATGAGAAATATTGTAGGGATTATGACCTCTTGCATGAAAGATCAAGAGACACATATAGAATTCAAGGCGAAGTATAGCAGGAAGGGAATACTACGCAGTTTAACTCTCTAGGAAGTGGAAACTTCAACCCTCATGGTGGATTTATAGGAAGAGGACGAGGAGGAGGCATGGGTCGAGGTAGAGGATAGATCATTTGTTATAACTACACACAACTAGGACACTTGGAAAGGGACTGTCAGAACCCTTGTACCACTTGCAGCTACTGCAACTCATTTGAACATGTTATTGAAGATTGTACTGTGTTTTTAGCCAAATTTCAGGAGAGGCGAGGAGGAAACCCTCAAGTACAATTGATCTCCGCAGAACCTTGCAGAGAGGATCCTAGATTCGCTATTATCACTAGAGGAGGCGTTGTTACCTTAGAAGACAGAGTGACCCCAGGGAAGAATATAAAAGAATCAGGAGTTAGAAGAGCTGCAGAGAAGACACAAGAGTTTGATTCGAGGAAAGAGAAGCATACATTTGAAGAGGCAAGAAGAGAATTCAAAGAAGATCAGGCTTCTTCATCAAAGGCACAACCAGAAGTGAGAGAATGTGGAATGCCCCTGGCCTTTGATCATTCTGCTTCACCCGAAGAAGAAAAAGAGGTAAGCAGGCTTATGGAATTCTTATGTACTTGCATTAATTTGATTAAGGATGAAAAATCCATACAAGAACTACAAAATTTGATCAGACAGTATGAGATAGGAAGGGTAGATCCTTTGTTGAATAAAGCAGTACATCAACTATTCAGAAAGAGAAGGACAAATAAGGAACTACACCTTAATGCTCAAATTGGAGATTATGATATAGATTATGTGGTCCTCAACTTAAGGTCAGAAGTCAATGTCATGATGAAGCAGACCTGGGCACTGATGGGAAAACCTAAGTTGATCTATTCTCCTATCAGGCTTAGGATGGCTAATCGACAGGCAGTAAGCCCCTTTGGAAGTTTGGAGCATGTCCCTGTGGACATCGATGGGGTAAGGGTGTTTGCGGACTTTGAGGTGATTGAGATAGTTGACGATAGTTGTCCTTATTCTGCGTTGTTAGGAATTGATTGGGATTTCAACAACTCCATTGTTGTTGACTTAAAGAAAAGAAGAATGAAATTTTAAGGTGATGGCCTTAGGGTCATTGCACCTTTGGATCCTAATGAAGGTCGGAGATACACAGAACCCATCAGAGAAAAAGACCGCGCATGAGCTCGAGAATATATATAAATTGACAGCAAGACAACAGGATTACATTAATCCTACAGCAGATGGGAATTTAAGCTGGTGAAGTGATAACACATGCTCATCAGACTCAGAAGAAGCACTGGAGAACTGGCAAAACAAAATGTGCAAAGTTTTTGCACGGAGATGTGCCAAATTGACCAGGGAAGTTCGCTAGATTGGCACAGAAGTAAGTAAATTGCCCACATTTGATGGTTTAAATCATTTAGAAACTTTCTTGTTGGAATTTGAAGAAGTTGTACTAGTACAACAGATATTGTTGTCACTAGATGAAGCTTTGAAAGCAACACCAGCGAGATGGTGGGGAACACATAAGAAAAACATCGTGGAGTGGGTACAATGTCGCACTTTGATGACAACGCAGTTTTCAGACAACATCGAAGGATGAAAAGTTCATTATAAATGTCAGAGTTGCCCAAAAGACCATGTGCGAAGCTGTGAGGAGGCCTGGAGAAGCCTCCCTCAGGAATAGTGGGTGCATAAGTTCATCAATACTTTGGATACCACACATATCAACTGGTACCTCCAAGCAAAACTGTGTCTCATCACTACAGATTGGTACGGTGTGACTCAGAACTTTGTAGCTACATTTTTATTTGAAATTCAGTATCCCACGGTGGATCAAGCTTTACAGGTTGTCAGATAGAAATTTTTTGAAGAGGCACCTAGCCTCCATGTTGAGCAAGAAGAGGATGAATGGACTGTGCCTCTTCATAAATTGCAAGGTTGTTACAATATCAATGCTGATGAAGACGATGATCCTAGGAATGTGAACACCATAGAAACAGAAGGGAGGGGAGACGTAGAAGGATTAGGAGTCGAACTACCTTTCATTGGGCAGCCGATCAAGATCAAGAAATTTAATATTGGAACAGAGCAAGCACCTGAGATGGCTAACGTTGGAGATTATTAGGATGTTGCCACCATTGATAAGATCATAGAATTACTGCATGAATATCAGGACTTGTTTCCTACCAAGTTCACTAACATGAAGGGAATTAAAGGGCCCATGGGAGAGATCAAGATCCCCTTAAGACCAGATGCAAGGCCAGTCAAGTAGAGACCCTACATATTGAATCCTAAATATAAGCAAAAATTCAAAATTGAATTAGACATAATGTTGGAAGCAGAAATCATAGAACCAGTTGAAGAATCAGAATGGATTAGCCCTATGGTGGTCTAGGATAAGAAGACAGGAGAGATCAGGATCTGTGTAGATCTCAGGAAGCTCAATGATTCATGTTTTCATGACCCATTCCCTACACCTTTCACTGACGAAGTGCTAGATAATGTAGGAGGACAAGAGGTATATTCCTTTACAGATGGATTTTCAGGATATCACCAGATCAAGATTGCTAAAGAAGATCGCCATAAGACCACATTTGCAATAGAATGGGGTTCCTACCAGTACATAGTGATGCCTTTCGGATTGAAGAATGCACCAACCATCTTTTCTAGGGTGGTGGTCGAAGCATTCAAGGATTTTTTACATAAATTTTTGGAAGCATATTTTGATGATTTGACTATTTTTAGCTTATTACAGAATCATATTGAATGTTTAAGACTAATGTTGGATAAGTCCAGGTAATGTCAGATTTCCCTGAATCTGAAGAAGTGCATCTTCTTTTCACCTTTTGGAGTGTTGTTGGGCCATATTGTGTGTAAGCAGGGGTTGTTGGTAGATCCGTCAAAGATTGCCGTCATCGTGGATCTACCTCCCCCTACTTCGGTTAGACAATTGCGTACTGTGTTGGGACATACTGGATACTACAAGAAGTTCATTAAGGGTTGTGTACAGATTACAACACCCATGGAGAAGCTTTTGAAGAAAGATTATGAATTTCAATGGACAGAAGAATGCCAGTAGAGCTTCGACACACTGAAACAAAAAATGGTTATTGTGCCTATTCTAGTTTTCCCAAATTGGAATAAGGAGTTTCATGTGCATGTCGATACATACTCTATTGCATTAGAAGCCGTGCTAGCACAACCAGGAGCAGGAGATATTGACCATACATTAGCCTTTGCTAGCAGGAAACTATCTACAACTGAGATAAATTACACCACCACTGAAAGAGAAGGTTTAGCCATGGTGTATGCGATGTAGAAGTTTTGTCACTATTTGCTGGGAGGGCATTTTAAGATGTTCATTGATCACTTTGCATTGAAATACTTAGTCAACAAGCTAGTGTTGGGGGGAAGAATATGCATATGGCTATTGTTATTTCAGGAATATGATTTTGAGATTATGGTCAAGCCAGGGAGAATGAACATGGGACCTGATCATTTGTCCAGATTAGAGCATGGAGAGGAACCTACTAGTTTGGAGGATATACTACCAGATGCACAATTGTTGGCCATCATAAAGGTTGATGATCACTTTGTCGAGATAGTCCAGTTTTTGTCAACAGGAATGGCACCTAGTGACTATACAATCATTCAGAAGAAACAACTGGTAGTTCGTGCTGCAGATTTTTCACTTATAGTTGAACAGCTATACAAGATGGGACCTGATGAGATCCTGAGGAGATGTGTTATGGAGGTAGAAAGACCATTGATTTTGGAAAAATCACATGAAGGCATCACAGGAGGACACTACGCAGGGAAAACAACAGCGCAGAAGGTTCTTAGAGATGGCCTCTGGTGGCCTACTTTATAGAAGGATGCTAAGGAATACTATAAAGCCTGTGATGTATGCCAAAGAGTTGGGAAACCTTCAAGGAGAGATGAGATGCCTTTATCACCTCAGCTAACTTTGCAGGCATTTGAGAAATGGGCCATTGATTTTGTGGGACCTATAAACCCACCAGGGAAGCACACAAGAGCTAGATACATCATCATTGCGACAAAGTATTTGACAAGATGGGAAGAAGCAAGAGCAGTTAAGGACTGTAGTGCAACTACAACTGTGCAATTTATATTTGATGATATCATAACCAGGTTTGGATGCCCGAAGACCCTTATGAGCGATCAAGGTACACACTTTATTAATAAGACCATTGAATCCTTGACTCAAGAATTTGCAGTTCACCATCAGAAGAGTACTCCATACCACCCACAAGCGAATGGGACAGTAGAAGCTTTCAATAAGATCTTGGAGACAACGCTGACGAAGATTTGCAATGTGAACAGGGATGATTTGGATTTGAGAGTACCAGCAGTGTTATGGACCTATAGAACCACTTGCAAGAAGCTAACAATGCAGACTCCCTTTAAGATGGTTTATGGTCTTGAAGCAGTTGTCCCTATGGAATATTTGGTTCCTAGTCTCAGAATTGCAGCCTTTACAGATATGGATGACACTGGCGCTATGCAAGAGAGGTTTGCATAGTTGGTGGAACTAGAAGAAGACAAATTCATTGCAGGATTTCACCGGCAGGTACAGAAGGAATGAGAAAAGGCCTACCATGACAGGCACATCAAGAAGAAAACCTTTAAGCAAGGAGATCTGGGATTGGTATACGACAGCAAGTTCATGAAGCATCCAAGGAAGTTCAGGACACATTGGCTTGGGCCATATGAGGTTGCTTATGTTACAGAAGGAGGAGTTGCACAGTTGAAGATTTTGAATGGAGAATGGAAGGAAGGTTTGGTAAATGGAAGCCGATTGAAATTGTATTATGACAACTAGCTACCTCACATCTTTCAGTAAACACAAAAGGAGAAGGGTCTAGGTACCAGGTGCAGTTGAAACCGAGTACCAGACATAGAAAAGACAGTCGGCACAAGGAAGGGAGGGATAGAGAAGAAAGCACAGGCTGCCCCACGCAGTCTGAAGTCAAAATAAAACAGAAGGTTTAAGCCTAAAGTGCCTCGAGATGAGTCACATGTGAGTGTTGGGGGCATGTTGGCCATTGGCTATGGATTAAGAAAGAAAGCAAAGAAAAAGGAAGAGAGAGACGAAGTGTGAACTGTGCAGAAGACAAGTTGACTGAGATTAGGTCGAAGTGGCCAAAAGAGCAGCAAAGATGGAGCGAAGTAAGATAAAGCAAGTTGTTGAACGAGAAGATCGAGGAAGACAGATCAGCAAGGAATATGGGTCGTGGACAAATCAGCAAGTGGAAAAAGCCACCAATGGATGCTTTGGAGCACCTCGCGGAAAATAAGGAAAGACAGGTTGGCGAAGCCCTAAAAACATGGGTCAAGTTGACCTAGGGTTTTATACACCTAGGGTTTTGGCATTTAGGGTTTTGACACCTAGGTTTCGGCCTAAAGTTGTTCGAAAGTCATTGTAATGTATAAATAAAGGTCAAGAGGACCTGGGATGGGGTCGACGATGTTATGATGAGTGATTCTTGTTATAGTTGAGAGAGAAGTATTGTGTTGTAAGATCTTCAGCTGGGTGTGAAGATCAACCCTGCAGCTGGGTGCACATGGAGGGGAGAGAAGAAGAAAAGGGAGAGAGATCTACAAGCTAAGTGCGCAGATAGAACTGTATGATTTCATATAATATCAAGAAATGTAGTTTTTTGGATGTAGCCCTAGGGAGAGGGTGAACCATGTATATCTTGTTGTAGTGTGTGATTGATGTTGTGTTCTTCTGCTTTTTTTTATATTGTTATTGCAATATTGTGTTAGATCTGAGATATAACTTGCGCGGTAGGTTTAAGGGAGAAAAAGAATAGCTAGGTTGTTGTGTGTTGTTGCCTTGGATCCACTTTGAATTTCATCTAGTTGTAGACACCTGTGTCCTGCAACTCCCTATTGCTACTTCAGGTGAGACTGCATCTGCTTCGGAGGTGTTTCCAAAAGGGCCAATAGTTAGGGTTTGTTGGTGCATTGTTAGAGTTGAACCTTGGGTCTACCCCTGTGCCAACATGTATCAACTCCAGCTTTTTGGATGCTCTCAAAGTAGAATCATGAAAAGGATGCTCGATATGTTTACCAAGGATACATGCCTCACATTGCTTCAAATTCCTTGGAATGGGAGGCAAACCAAAAACACCATTTTTCTTCAACATACAAAAACTATCATGATTGATGTACCCAAATCTAGCATGCCACAATAGACTGGATGACAATGTACCTTCAACATGGTGAGAGAGGTATGCAAAGTTATGTGTTCGTGAAGATGTCCCTTCTAACTTCAATAATTTATCATCCTCCCATCCTGTCATAACAAACATGTTGTTGGAAGACCTCCTTATTTCAAATTTTCCATTAAATGTGTGAATAGTATGGCCTTGCTTTCAAATGTGCACAAGAGACAGCAAGTTCCTCCACAACTTAAGCAGATAGATAACATTAAACAAAAGAAAATCCAACAATCCAGACAAGTTGAGCTTGATGGAGCC
>JASDQU010509335.1:62847-96494 GCA_032191745.1 Picea mariana | reverse complement strand
AATAGTTTATATTAGTATAGAATGCATTTGAATTTTATAGATTAGAAAACAGTTTCTTGTTTTCATAGAAGAGATAGTTTCTTGCTTTCATAGTTTAGAAAATAGTCTTATTTTCTGTTGTAGGGTAGATAGACTTTGCTTTGATAGATTGGATAGTAGTTTGCTTGTCATAGATTAAGAATTAGTGGTAGCCTTTCTTGCCTTCAATAAAATAGATTTCCTTTCATGCATTGTATTGAGCATTTAGTCCAATTGCCTCTTAGATTTCCTTTCATGCATTAGAAATTGTTTTGCATTAATCATTTAGTCCACTTGCCTCTTAGGCTAGATAGTTGTTCAATGAGAAGTTTTACTTTGATTTCTTGCAGTAGGTAGTTGTCTTTGCTTACTTGTTTATTTTCTTTAATAGGGTAGTTAGGTGTCTTTGCTTACTTGTCTATTTGATTTAGTAGGTTAGTTAGGTGTCTTTGCTTACTTGTTTACCTGCTTTAATAGGTTAGATAGGTGTCTTTGCTTGGTTGTTTATTTATTTTCTTTCATAGGGTAGTTACTCATTGAATATAGGTTGGCAAGTTAAAATAGTTTGCTTTTGTTAATTTCTCATTGTTATAGTTTGCTTATTGCTTATTGTTGAACTATTTTACTTTACATAGGGTTTTTACTTGCTTTCTTAGGACTATCAATCAACCCTTGTCCCAAAAGTACTTAGGTTACATAGTTTCAATTTGCTTAGTAGGGTTTTCTCATTAGATAGATATTCTTGAGTAGATTAGCCATAGAAAGTTGCCTTAATTAGTTAGACTATACTCCTACCAACCCTTCTACCTTTCGCATATATTTTGCTACAACTCTAAGTTTACTTACCTCAGGTTGACAATTTAATTGAGGGTTTTGTGTGTGTTTTTAGTGCATATATAACACCCATCACCTTATACGCAAGCCTTGTAGCACTTTGCCTCTGTGACCTGACACCTTATCGATGGAGGAATTTTCCCCGAGTGTCCTTTTCCTACACATGTCTCCTTGCTATGAGAATTAGTGTGTTCCTTGCACTTGGAACTAGTATGACTGCGACACTCGTTCCTCCTTTGAAACGTAGCATTATTTTATTCTTTTTTAATCTCTTCAAAATATTGAAAAAGACAAAAAAAATCAAATATACCCCAAAAAGAGGATAGGAAATTTATTTCTTTTTATGGCAGCACAATGAGTCACCCTTGGAAAAATCACATCGTATGAATGTAAAGATCGGTTATAAGAATGTTGTACATAACGTATCTGTTCATCACATAACTTAGGATGCTTGCTACAGTAGACTCAAAGAAAAACTACAATTGTTTTGTTTACCACCTATGTCTCTCCGTCGGTCTGTGGATGGAAAACAATGCTCCTCTTCAATTTGGTGTCCATCATTCTTCACAAGCTAGTCCAAAAATCCCTAAGGAATCGAGTATATCGATCCAAGACAATGGACATGGGTAACCCAAAGTGAACCCAAACATACTGAAAGAAGAGATTAGCAGTCTTCTCAGTAGTGATGTGATTTTTGCATGGCATCAAGATACACATATTTCTGAACCTATCCACTACAACATACAAATAATCATCACCCCCTTTGGTCCTTGGTAAACCCCCTACAAAATCCATGGAAATGCTTTCCCATGGATGGGATGGAACAGGAAGTGGTGAGTATAGCCCCAATTTTTTATTAATACACATCACACACCCCTTTACATATTTCGTTACAATTTCTTTCATTTGAGGCCAATAACAAAACCTCTGCAAATGAGCCATAGTTTTTCCTACCCCAAAATGCCCACACACAAGAGAAGTATGAGATTCTCATATCACATGGACTCGTTCACTCGTAGGAATACATAGCTTCCTAATATGATAGAGTAATTTTCCCTGCAAACAATAGTTCTCTACCTGTGCACCATGGGTTAGCTTCTCATATACTTATTTAAAATCTTCATCAATGGCATGTTGCTCTACATAGCTATCATGAGATAAAGAAGTATTCTTCAAAATAAGAGAAGCAACAATAGGAGGTCTAGAAAGCATATCGACTACCTTGTTACTTGTACCCTTCTTGTACTTTATTACCAAATGAAATTGTTGTAGAAAACCCATCCATCTGTAGTATCGATATTGTTGCAGTTTGGTTTGTTCTTGAATATACTGTAAGGGTTGGTGATCTGTATGTATAATTGGTTCCTTCCCTAACAAGTAATGCTTCCATTTCTTTATGCTTTGAGCTAATGCATACAATTCTTTATCATATGTAGGATAGTTAACAACAACTTGGTTAAAAGTCTCAGAGCGGTAACATATAGGCTTACGATATTGCATCAATACTGCACCCATGGTGTATCTGCTGGCATCTGTCTCGATCTTGAATGGTTGTTGAAGATTCAATAGTGCTAATACTAGTGTGGTACCAATCTTCTCCTTCAAAATGTTGAAATCTTTTTGTTACTTTCCTTCCCACTGAAAAGTGTTCTTCACACTGGTTAAGGCATGCAAAGGAGATGTTATAAAGGAGACATTGGGAATGAATATCCTCCAATATTGGACTGCACCCAAGAATATTTGGATCTTGGTTAAACTTTTTGGCTCAGGCCATTTCACAATTACTTCAATTTTGGAAGCATCAATCTTCAATTGTCCTCCTCCCACGATATGACCTAAGTACACAAGTGCAGTCTTGCCAAATTCACATTTAGACATTTTCACATACAACTTTTCCCTTTGCAAAGTATCCAAAAATTTCTTTACATGCCTTACATGTTCATCCCAAGTCCCGCTAAAAAAAATAATGTCATCTAAATTTAGAATCACAAAGTCATCCAGGAAAGGCCTGAATACATCACTCATCACACGCATGAAAGTTGTCGGAGCATTGCAAATCCCAAACGACATAACTAACCACTCAAACAATCCTTGTTTGGTTTTAAAGGCAATCTTCCATGCATCCTGTTTTGCGACCCTGATTTGATGATATCCACTGCACAAATCCAACTTAGTGAAATAAACAACATTCTTCATATGATCAGGTAAATCATCTATGCGCAGAAGAGGGTATCAATTTTTCATCATGATTTTATTTAGAGCCCGGTAATCGACACAGATTCTCCATGTACCATATTTCTTTGGCACCATAACAATCAGAGAACCAAAAGGAGATGAACTGGGCCTGATGACCCCTTGATCCAATAAGCCTTGTACCTACTTCTTGATCTCTGTCATCTCTACAACTGACATCTTGTACATGCCCACATTAGGAAGAGGAGAATCCTGCTGAAGATATATCTCATGTTGGATTTCCCTCTTATAAGGTAATCCATCTGGTTCCTGAAAAATATCATCATACTTAGAAACAATATCAATTAATTCATTTTTATGAGACAGATCACATCCCTGGAAAGCGTCAGATGTCCCAACATATTTCTGTTTGACGACCATGAGTACATATCTCTTATTAGTGGTTATGAGTCTTTTCATTTTCGCCACACTAACAAGTGTTGTGTTTACCTTCATGCTGTGAGCTCTGACAATATATTCCACTCCCCTTTTAGTAAGGTGGTATTTTTTCTCATGATGAAAGAATATTTATTTTATATCATAAAGATAAGGAATCCCCAACACTATGCCACATATATCTAGTAGTACAACATCCAAATCCACTTCATCAATCAACTTTGAAGCAATAGCAAATCTGACCCTACATTGTTTGGTGACATTAAGTTTTGCTTTATCACATACCAAACCAAGAGGGTAAGGCTTTGGATGTGGTTTTGTTACAAGACCCATCTTCTTGACAAGTGCTTCAGATATTAAGTTTACTTGGGAACCCGGATAAAAAAATGTATCTATCTTAGTATGTTTAGATACAACTCGTATATGAAATAACTCATTCCTCTTTCATTCATTGATATAAGATTCATTAGTGGAACTTGAACTAGCATGAAGATAATATTTACCTTGTACTCCAGTCGTTGGGATCTTTCCTTCCTCTCCTGATTCAGAACCAAGATATTGTTTCACTGTAGAAACAATCTTTGTCTTCCCCTTTCCACTGAACTATTTCGTTTTCTTTTCCGGATGTAGTTTCCAACAATGTTCTTCATCATGATCGCTCCTCTTGTAATGAGTAAAAGATGATTTTCCTCCTTCTCTCATTACTGTAGCAGTCTTCTTGCCCTTCCTTTTAAACTTCTTGAAATTCTTGTGTTGGAAATTGGAAGGTTTCTTCGTGGGATCTTCTTGAACACGTTTCCCCCTGTTTTCGAGGTGAGTGGCTTGCACACAAACTTCGTCAAGACTAGTGGGGTTAAACAAGAGAAAAGTATGACGAATATAACTGTGAAGTGTGCCAATATACTTCATTAAAGTTTCATAAGAATCCAAAGGAATATCCAATGCTAGAGCTTTCTTCCTAAATTCTTCTGTGAAACTTTGTACAGTCTGACCTTTACTCTGTCTCAAAATTTTCCATTCCATCATTGCTTTATGTAAATACCCTAATGGATAGAACTACTTCCTCATCTTTGTTTTAAATTCTGACCATGAGGAAAGAAGATTACTACACTTACTTTTGTCATGTAGCTTTCTCTCCCACCATACGAGAGCAATGCCTTCCAACCAAAGAGAAACCAATTTCACTGTAACTTCCTCTTCGTCAATATGTTGAACACGAAAATACACTTCAACCTGTCGAATCCAATTGTCTAAATTTTCAGGATTTACATATCCATTAAACATAGGTAAATAAAACTTTACATAAATATTTAATAATGGTTTCTTAAAAGAAGCTTTATGGTTAGAATGTTGAGAATGCTCAGAGGAAGAAGAACTAGAACTTGAAGGTGAAGATGGAGGCTCAGAAGGATCCCCTCCAACCTCTTGGTTTATCGAAGCATATCATCATCTGGCGGTGCTCCCTTTTTCTTCCCTTTCTTCTTCATCCTCTTCTCATAATATCCATACATTCGTTTGACCATTTCTGACATGCGATAAAAGACCATGTGAAATATTTTCTCCTGTTCATCATGCTTATCCTCTTTTGCCATCTTCTTCCTTCGGGATGCACGACCAACTTCAGGATTGAAATTCTTAAGAGTTCCTTCACCCTACTTATGCTTGGCTCTATTAAGAATTCATACTCAACAATGCAAGTCAAATATGACTACTCTGATACCAACATGATCCAGGATCTTTTTGTTAGGTGACTTATTAAAGAACTGTATTAAATGAGCATAAACAAAAGTACATCATAAAGAAGGAAAATATCAAAATGAAAGAGACATAATCATGCAATATGAACAAAAATAACTTGATAACTGACTTCGTCCCTGGTGGACTACGTCTCCAGGTCCTGCTCTCAAATGTGTAGGTCTTTTTATTAACTCCACAAAAACATTGGGAAAAATACATAAGTATACCTCATTCTGGAGTTAAGACATAGAATCTTTTCTCAGATCAGAAAACTAACACCACCACTACATTTGTGGCATCGTTTGACCTAAAAATGATTGTCTCCATGCCTCGATCTGAGTCGAACACTTTTTGGCCCAAGAGGCACCTCTGCTTCGATTTGCGTTCCACTCCCCCTACAATAAATGATGAAAATATCGAACTGCATGAAAAATACGTAGCAGGAAGTACAAGTCCATATGATTCCATATGGGCGCACTCACTCTCACCTCCTGTGTGCTTGTGTTGTCATCGAGCTCTGCCCGAACACCCTTCATATACAATTTTGTGGGTGGTTAACATTAAGCATGATGGTTGGTGTGTTGGTTAGGGTGGCTAATTTTAGGGTGAGGTTAGGCAGAGGTCCTGGGATTGAATCCCATGGACTCCCCTTTTAGTATGTGGTTGGGCGCACACACTAAATTGTCGGACTGTTTAGCATATGCTATAATTGGCAGATAGTTGGCAGAATATGCTAATTTTGGCCGACGGTTATACTATTTCTAGTGGAGGTTTTGGAAGGTAGTTGAAGTTGGCGGAGTTTCCATATGTGGATAAACTGTCGTCATATTTGGCGGAGTTATAATTTATATATATATTTTTTTAATTCAACCGTTGAGCCTCCTTGTGCATTTCAGGGGTGCCATGTGGTGCCTCCCTATTGGGCCATATGGAATCCTTTGATTTGTCCACCTATGTGCTGATGTCACCTCTGTGTCACCTAGGGACACATGGAGCCTTCTGGGTGGTGCCACATGGCATCACCTAGGGGTGCCACATGGAACATTTTTACTCGTCCACATGGTACCCTAAAAAGTCCAAATCTGAGTGACATGTGGCAACCTCTAGTACTGCCACATGGCATGCTGACGTCGTGATGATGTCATCATGACACTTGTCACCCTTTGTGCTTGCCACGTAGGTTGTACAGACATTGATTTCATCCGTACTGATGTTGACATCAGCAGTACGGATGCTGACTCATCCCTGTTGACTAGGATAGGTTGACCAAAACTTTGAATGCTTATATATTTTGATTCGTAACTACGTTTGATGAGTCGTTTGCTTCGTTAGAAATATTGTAACGTGCTCTTCACGATCATGTCCTTTTGACTGAGTTTTGGGAACTTTGAATTTTTTCCCTTTTATTGTCTGTTGAAGCCATTCTGATCGTTCTAAGTTGCTTCTGTACGTTCTAAGTTGTTCTTATCCTTCTCTAGATCCTTTTTGGATCAATAAGGAATAATATATGGTGTTAGCCTTGTTGGACAACTGGTTGTTATTCATTTCAACCCTTGCAAAAGACGAGATGCCCCATAATTGTGGTCAATATTGATGGTAATTCGGTTGTCATTAATGTCAACAAAAGTGGTTGATGTCAACATATTTGATGGGTGTATTTGATGAAGTATTGAAGAAGTCTACAAAAATACATATAGGTGTGGTTATGGAAGATGAATTTGTTTGAGGAATACATACAAGAAGGGCAGTGTAAATGTAGGTAACACACTCATATATGGATATTCCTCATCATGTTGTTTCCAATGGTATGTGGTATGCCATGTGGTTCCTCATGGTTAGGGAGATATGCCATCTTGAAGTTGGAAGCCCCGAAGAATGCTTAAGAAGCCCCTATTTGGTTCAAAGTCATTAAGGAAAGGGTAAAGTGGTTATAACAAGAAAGTTAAATAATCTCTAAAGTTAAGGAAATAGGTTAATTAGAAAAGGTATATATACACCTCAAGAATCTCTCATAAGTACATTCAAACATAATTTCATTTGAATATATTCTATGTGAGAAAGAAATCTTTTGGCAATTTTTAGATAGTGAAATATGAGGCATTGAAAGCGTGATAAGTGTGAAAGTCTCGGGATTGCAGGATTGCAAAGGTTTTTCTAAAAAATCCCTAGTTTGGCTGACCTCAGTGGGTCAGACAGCTAGTGTCCTGCAAGGCACCCTCATAGGTTTCCTAGTGCTTTTCACAGGAGGCCCTGTGTAACATTAGGTCTTAGTTCCGCGAGGACAAAAAATAATTGTGAAAATGCTAGTACTAGGTTTCTAAGGTATGAGGAAAGGTTACAGGTCAATATTACTATATATTAGGTCAACTACAATATTAAAGGCATGCTTATGTGTTCTTTTTGAGGCTTATTATTATTTTTTTATGGTACATGCTTGAGGCATGTCATGGTAGTGATTTTGCATGGTACACCTTGTTGATGATATGATACATTCTTGGCTATCTTGGTATCTAGTTTGGAATATTTGATGGTGATGATATCACATGCTAGAGGCACATAGTAGTGAGGTTGGCATATTTGTGAAGCACATACTTGGTATATGATCTTGGTTGTTATGTACCTTGTTGAGGCACTTCATTGATGATATCTTATGGTACATGGTGTATGGAATGATTGAGATATATCATGAGAAATAAGGTATATGCTTGTGGAACATCTCATGGTACATGGTTTATTATTGAGACACATGGTTTGAGGTATATCTTGAATGCATATCTTGGTGGTATGGTACATGGTTGATGAATGGAAAGGTATATGTTATGGTACATGGTTGATGCATGATATGATACAAGTTTTGGTATATGGTTGATGCATGGTATGGTACATGTTTTGGTACATGGTTGATGCATGATATGGTATAGGTTTTGGTACATAGTATGATACATGCTTGAGACATGTTTTGGTGATATTGAGCATCTAGTTGAGAGGTGTTTTTGGTGTTCTTGGATCGGGTTTCATTTATGTTGAATATAAACGGTGGTGACAGGTTGATGATGGTATGTTAGTGACAGTGGAAATGACAAGTTGATGTGATGGTGATAGGTTGGAAACAATGATGGGTTGATCAGTGACAAGTTGATGTGGTGATTGGTTGATTGATATATCAGTGGAAGTATCAGTGGTAGTGACTATTTATTCTACACTTATATTTCAGGGAAGCGGGATGGGGTAAGGAAAGGGGGTTTTATACTCCTTCCAGTTGGTGCCGAAGAACACAGGGGGTTGGATCTTCCTTCAAGTTGGAACCTATAAATCAAGGGGTTGTAGCTTCCTTCTGGTTGGAGCCATAGAATTCAAGGAGTTGGATATTTCTTCAGGTTAGAGCCTGTAAACTAGGGGGTTGGAGCCTCCTTCTAGTTGTAGCTGGTAAATTAGGGAGTTGTATTTTCCATCAGGTTGGAGCCTATAAAAAGGAGGCTATTTGTAGCTAGATAACTGGGAATTCGGTGCTTCCAATGAATGCAATCTTGATATATATAAGAAATCATTCTGTGGTTTTCTCCCATTTAGATTTCCACATAAATTCTGGTGTTTATTTGATGCAATGTTTTTGAATGGTATGGATTATGGTTATATTCTCATGATATATTGAATGCAATCATAGTTGAAATACAACTGATAAATTTGAAGTTTATATATTGTGATTAAAAGTGGTAAAATGTGTTCATATTGATTCACACCCCCCCTAGTATTCCAACGATTAGTATTAGAGCATGTTGCTTCAAGAAATAGTCTAACCACTGGAAGGAAGATCATGGAGCATGCTAAAGTTGGGGTATGACAGTTCAATGGACAAAATTATTCCTTCTGGAGAAAAAAAAATGAAAAATTATGTACAAGCATAGGGACTTGATGTCTGGAAAGCAGTAGAATATGGATACACAACACCTACCACTCCTCCAACAAATAAATATGGAAATAAACTCAATGAAAACAATTCAAGGGTTAAAAATGCAATTTTCAATGGTCTTAATGAATCAATATATGTCAAAGTTATGCGTTGTGACTCTACAAAGGATATTTGGGACAAACTTAAAAAAATATATGAAGGAGATGATAAAGTAAAGGGGTGAAAGTTTCAAACTTACAGAGGTCAATTTGAACATCTAAAAATTAAGGAAGGTGATGATATCGTGGCTTACTTTTTGTGAGTTGATGAAATAGTAAATTCCATGAAGGGGTTAGGAGAAGAAATCAAAGATACAATAATTATTCAAAAGGTACTAAGGTCTCTTCCAATGAGATTTCATCCTAATATTTTATCCCTAGAAGAAAGAGCATATCTAGCTACGTTGAGCATGGATGAGTTACATGGGATACTCACAACCTATGAAATGAGGAAAAAACAAAATTCACTGATGAAGGAAGCAACATTCAAGGCATCCAAGAAGACAAAGAATAATAAACATAATCGAAAGTCAAATCCAAGTTGAAACTGTAGTGATGATTAAGATGAAGATGAAGAAATAACCAACTTCGTAAGGAAGATGAAGAGAGGGACCAAAAAGTAAAAAGGTATTCTTCCCTTAAAATGTTTCAATCGTGGTAAAATTGGTCATTTTGCTAGTAAATATACTTATGATAAGAAGTCAGAAGGTGATGAAGAAGAAGTTCCCAAGAAAGAAAGTAAATATCAAAATGGAAACAAGAAAGGAAATAATAGGAAAACCTTCAATAAAAATATCTACTAAAGATAAGATAGTTCCTCATCTGATGAAGATGATGAAAGCGATAGTGAATAAAAAAGAGTACTCTTTATGGATATAGAAACTAAGAAATGAACTCCTGAAAGTGACGAAGAATAAGGTAAAGTGGATCACGAGGAAGAATTAATTAATTCTTTAATTGAGATGAAGAAAGAAAGGAAGAAAAAAAGTCATTCAAATAAGAAGTCATCTCCTTGAAAACCCAACTTGAAGAAGGAAAGAGAAAGAAAGAATTAATGTATATCCAAATGATAAAGAAATACAAAGAGTGTGAGAAGCTTGAAAATGAAGTTGTGTTATTTAGAGTTGAAGTCAACAAGATCAACAATAATTTGAAAATCTCCCAAGTGATAGAAAACATTCTCAACTGTCAAAGGCCATGTAGTGACAAGTTTGTACTAGGATACAAGAAAACTCATTTTGAGGAAGGTTCAAGATCCATGACGAAAGAAACAGAAAAAAAGAGTTATGTAGAATTTCTCAAAGGAAGGAATCGTGGTTAGCAAGATTCAGAAAGAAATGAATACAAAAGAACTTCTACATTTGGGAAACAAGGAAACAACCAAAGAGAAGATTTTGATGAGCCAAGGAAAGAATTCATAAGGACTACACCATAAAGAATATCATTCACTTCCAAGTTTCAAAATGTATTTTTGGGTCATTGTTTTTCATGTACTAACTTTGGACATAAAGTCATGGATTGCAGAGAATATGGAAGAAATGTTTAGACAAGAAATGATTTTGTGGCCCATCACAATATTGAATGTTACAATTGCCACAAACTTGGACACATATCTCGGAACTGTAGAAGTATAATGGAGCCTTCCATGAAATAATATAATGATATTAGTTATGAGAATGATTGAAGAAGAAAAGAAAACCAAGAAGAGAAGATTCCAGAGATTGTACTCACAGTACTTGTAGTGGCACAATATCAGGATGAAACTACAGGACAAGAGGAAGATGTCAGAAGTCATAAAGATGATGAATCTATAGGAAAAGAGGAATATGCCAAAACTCAGGAAGATGACGAATCTACATATGAAGAGGAAGATTACTCTACATCAGAGTGGGTATTTTTATGAGTCATACAACTTGGAGAATCCTAGAAAATATGAATATTGAAGAGGGGGATTCCAAGCAGCAACGCTATAGATAAGAGAAATATATTTTGAGAAGTATGAATTGTTTGTAGTTTCATAATGGTTTGATGACAAAAGTGTAGAATTATTTGAGGAGCATATTTCAGAGAACATTCCCATTAGATGACAATTATGCAGTATATCATTGGCACACTTCACAGAAAAATGTTTATGATTTTAAAGAGGATTCCACGCATAAATTCAGGTAGGGATATGTTGGTATAGGGGCAGACCCAGGGTTCAACACTACAACAATGCACCAACAAAACCCTAACTACCGGCCCTTTCGGCAACACCTGTGAAGCAGATGAAGTCTCACCCGAGGTAGAGGCAGGGGTGGTTGTAGGACTCCAGTGTCTACAACCTTAGCTGGGACACATATCTGTGATTGTAATACTTAACAGAGAACTCAACACCGACAATTCATCAATATTTAACCAATATCTACTCCACAGATAAAACAGATCATTGCAGTACTTATTCAGATCTAATATGTCTAAGCACTTATCATAAAGAGATAGATTAGATATAGAAGATTCAAGCTCTAACCACATTCACATAGGTAAAATCTAGCATCCATATTCATTATGAGCACAAAGCATGAAAAAATCTATCTATCTATGTCCAAGCACTTAACAAGTAACACATAAACACATAAACACATCGCACAAAGCAGAGCAACACAACATATATGTTCACCTCCACCCTAGGGCTACGTCCACCAACTCTTATTCTTTATTACCTTTGGTCAAGCTTCTTACAGGCACAAAGCATCCAAGTATCACTCTGCAGAGGACACGAGATCTGCGCACCTCGCTGGATCCTCCTTCCTTGCATTACAGCACAAATCCTTCCACAATCTGTTACAACCAATTTCACTTAGCTCTGGAAGTCTCTCACAGTATGCACAAAGCATCTACAAACCATACTTTCACTTAGAATAACATCACCTAGATGCACTACTCCTTACATCACCTAGACACCTATGTATACATTACAAAAGTGGGCCTAAGCATGGGTAAACCCATGGGCCAAAATTCCCATACCCGTTACATGATCCCAAAACCCAAAAATCCCTAAAAATGGGTCAAGATTCTGCGATCTCTAATTCGTATTGTGCTCGACCTTCGACATCATGTCAAAGTCCCAAAATAGATCAATATGACCAAGAAACCTCAAAACTTGTTCAAGGGACAACATGCCCCCAACACTCACCTATGACACGTCCCAAGTCACTCTTGTCTAGGTAGGTCTAATTCAAAATCCTTGAGCTTGGCTCAAGCTGATTGGACTTGTTTTTGTGACATGACCTCCTATTCATCAAACTCTTGGATGACTACGTCATTGACAGGTCCCTCTAGGAATTGTTCTGCTACAATGACAACCTGCTCTAGTTCTTCTCCTCTACCTTCTAATTTTGTTAAAAATTGGTAAGCCTTATCTTATACAGGTTAGATCCTCTTAGTTACTTTCATAACTCTACTCTGAATAGTGTGGATTTGTTGTTTGGTAGTGCCCTGCTCTTGAGATTGCTTCAATCTTTCCACAACTGACAGGGCCTTCAAATGTGCTTGTAGTGTCTCTGCGTGCTGCTTCACTTCCTGGAGCTGCGACTCCAATGCCTGCAATTATGGGTTCTCGGTGAGTTTATCATATGTCTAGGCACTATGATTACTTAGTTTCTTGCATTCCATGGCAAGGGCCTTTAGTCTCTCAACTGCGCTTTGGACAGTTTCTTCTCTTTGGTCCCTTACATCTTGAGGAGGCTCAGGCACTGTGTGGATCTCGAAGTCTTCTATGCATTGCTATAAATTCTAGATAGCTTCTGCAAGCTGGTCTACTTGGTTTGTGACTCGGTCATCTACCTTTATTTCTATGATTTTCACAGAGCGAAGTGCTCTGTTGACCGCTTCTTTTACTTCTAGCTGCTCCACGAGAAACTACTCTTTTCCTTGCTCCATTTGTTATTTTTCTTCATCGAAATTTGCTTGGAGAGAAATATTTTCCTATTTTGCAGTGCTACATTGTTATATGAGTACTCCTTGCACTTGCTTCAAGGCCTAGGTGGCTTGTTTAGTTTCCTCTTATGCTCGTCGAAGGTGAGATTCGATTGTATCAGCTAGTCAGTGGAGTTAGGCTGACTCATCTCCCAACTCAAGTTCTCCTGATGGTAGGGGCATAGTGGAGATTGCGCGACTGGACTGAAGTGCTTGTTGTACCCCTCAGAGTTCAAATTCAATTCTATCGTACATTTCTTCCTTCTTAGCTTCTTGTTTCTCATCTAATTCTAGTGAAGCATCATTCAAGGCTGCTAAGATGAAGTCAAAATCATCAGAGGTGAGGACAGTCTGCATCTTGGTCATGGCGGCTTTTGATTTCTTTCGGGAAGAAGGTTTCGAAGGTGAAACCTTCCTCTTCTTGTAGGGATCAACCTCTTCTCTAGGAAGTGTTACTTCGCCTTTCTTTTGTTCAGCTTCTTCGCCATCAGCCCCTCACTTTGGTGATATGGAAACAATCTTCACTGAGGCACTGCTTAAATCTTGGACTTCTTTAGTCTTCTTTGTCCTGCTAGGTCCGGGTGTCTCATGCGCGGTTTCCAGGATGTCAAGGTCAGATATCTCGGTAGGGTCTGCTGAAATAAGGAGGTCCGTCGACCAGTCCTTAGTGATATCCTCTAGGTCCTCTTCCGTCAACTTGTAGTATGACTGAATTTGTTGCTTATGTTCATCAGTTCACGTTGTAATGTAAATGAAATGTCGATCTGCGTTGAACTTCATCAGGGGCTGGAACTGGTGTAGAGTGTTCGCAGTCATGTGAGGCTCGGATTCTATGGCTCTCTTTAGCTGAAGGTAATAGGTATGAAAAAAATCATTCGACTTCCATTGTTTGTTCATATCACTCAAATACTAGAGTGTAGTAAACTTCATGGCAAACGCCTCAAATGGCTTGATGTCGGGGAAGGTCACACCTTCCAGCATCTCCTAGGAAATAAAGGTGATAAGGATTAAGAGCCAGCTAAAGTGAAATTCATAACCTTGATCTTGTGCTTCACTGCAGTCTAGTTCCAACTGATTAACTAGGTACTTCACCCACTTCCCTGCAAGGTCAACGACAAAGCCTGTGACTTGTGTAGGTCAGTTCTTCCTTACTAATTTTCCTACAATTAACTGATAGGTGAGGTGCACTGTGCCATTCTGGATGGAGGATACCTTGTAGCCTCTTGTTCCCTTCTCAACATCACCATAGGTTTCCTTGATCTTCTGTGCTAGTGCCTGGTCCATGGTTTTTCTTGGATATAAATCCTATGGATCAGGTCCTTGCATACTCAACCCTATGATGCTATGGATCAATGTCAGATCAACTGTAATATGGTGGTCTAGCCACAAGTAGCCGCCATGGTAACATGAAAGTAGCATCTTGACACAAGCATTGACTTTCTGGTGTCTACCAAAGTGTGGAATCTTCATGACATTTAGCAGGGTGGACTGGGCGAGGTTCATCGTCCATGAGTGGGAGATTATCTTCGAATTCTTCCCCTTCATCCTGGTCAGATATTTGTATGGGGCAAGCATGTTATATAATTTTCGGTCTTCAAGGTTGAAGTCGCTGAACTTCAACGCTACGATCTTGTCTTTGTCTGCTCGAACTATGCGTATCCCCTTTGGGAGGTACGTAGTAACCAAGGTATACTCGAAATCTCTGGGCATGTTATCGTGATTCACTACACCAGTCAGAGGTGGAATATAGGCAGGCAATATGGTCGGTATTAGCTTTGCATTTTCTAGGTCATCCCTATGCTTGGTTCGCTTTTCTTCTAATGGTCGGGATGGTTCGGCTCCGCGAGTAGTCGATGAAGAGGATTGCACTCCTCTCATCAATGAAGCTTGTACCTATGTAGACATTACTCTTTCAGACATGACTCTGTCATTCATGAGGTTGATGCGTACTTTTGTCACTGATTCTTCGACTGCATTAAGTTCTTCGGACATGTATGCTCGAGATTGAATATATCGGGTTCAATAGAAATGAGTTACTGCAACAGAATAGATGGAAATAATGTGAAGATCACTGTGTAAAATCAACTTCGTGTGCGGGATCAGATTCTCTACTAGAAAAAGTGTTCTCGGTACATGGCGTGACGGGGTAAATAGGTAACTCGGCAACGGATCTCTTGCAATGGGTATGGAGCCTTCATTAACTATGTTATGTCTATTACGGCACGGTCCAATGGTCTGGTGGCAAACCAAAAATTCCTTTATACCCGTTTGTAGCATCGGTCGAACGATTATAATGTACCCAACGGCTATATTTCTTTGCCATGGTGAAGTGCCATGTGTCACTGTTCTGATATCCCAGTGAAGTTCCAATTTTGCAATTTTTCCTTCTACGAGGTTCCTTCTGGAACCTTCTGTAACTTATCTCTCTTCTTACTTAGCTTCCTAGCCTTCTTTCTAGTGAGCTTCGTCTCAGTATTCCTTTTTCCATTCTGATTCTTATCTTCTTTTGACATAGTTACTTCACATTGTGGAGATTATTTCCTAGGATTCGAGGGTAATATTTCTTCTTTATCTGGGATAGGTATTTCAATTTTCTATGGGTCTTCTAGTGTTCTTTAAACTTCGATATCCAAGTATCTGGTGTTAAATATTAGCTGAGATATGTTATCCTATTCTTCAATCAAGAGTGCAATCCTTCTAGTTATGAAATCTTTTAACTCTTGTTTATTCTTCTCTAAGATTTCTTCTTCTTCCTTCCTTCTGGCCTGATCTCTTTCAATCCAAGGTTTTCCTAGTAACATGGTAAATGGGGCATTGTTCTCAATAAATTTATTAATCTCAAAATATTCTTCTGTCGAAGTTCCATTGGCATTCATAGATATCTAGGTAATCTTTCCAGATAGGGTTATCAGTTTTCCTCTGAATAATCCTATTCCTCCTAATGAAGGAATCATAGCAGACTTCCCTAAAAGTTCCCAAGTTCTTTCTTTCATAATATTCACCTGTGTTTCCTCATCGAGAACACAGTCAATGTCAAAGTCTCTTATTCTTTCTTCAATGCATTCTTTTTCTTTGAATATCTCTGATAATGTGACATGTTAGTGGTCATTTAGGGTTTCTTTCATCTGTAGAAATACCTTCTCTGAGTCTTTCTGGGGTTCTTCCATAATCGTAGTTTCTGAATCTACCTTAGGGTTTTCTTGTCTCAGGTTTATTCCTTCAAGCTTAGAAATCATTCTAGGGCAATCCAATACTTCATGGTCCATAGCTTTACAACAAAGATAACTAGGTCTTCTCCCAGGGCATTCCTTAGCAAGATGTCCTAGTCTTCTACAATTGTAACATAGGTTTAATCCTCTCTTTCTTTTAAATTATCCCCAGCCCTTCCTATACTACGCGCTAGGATCATAGTAGCTAAACTGCAAACATTTCTTTCTAGGATCCTCCATCCACTTGTTAGTCCAAAAATTCTTTCTATGCATAGGTATAACATATCTTTCACTATTCTTATCAGATCTATTCATATCAAACTTTCTTTCATCTATCAGTACCCTAGTTTTCAAGCTAGGACAGACTCTATCAATCATACCTAGATCCATACTGTTGAAAAACAAATTTCCACTTATCTTACTTTTACAGAGCACAAAGCTTCTAGATCTAAAACGTTTCACTATTCTTACCTTTATCAAAGCACATAGCTTGTAGATATTACCTTTTTTCTCAAGATCTGACCTCTTTTCTTCATATCTGACCTCTTTTCTTGGCACAAAGCTTCACAGGTCAAGTAAAATATTGTGCATTAGGGAAACTGATCTATGCACATAGATTTCACAGTTTCAGGTCAAATCTTTGCACAAAGATTCTTCTTCCTTAGTTCCCAGCAATCATACTTTCAGGTCCCGGCAACGAAACCATTTGTTGGCACAAGGGAAGACCCAAGGTTCAACGCTACAACAATGCACCAACAAAACGCTAACTACCAGCCCTTTCGGCAACACCTGCGAAGCAGATGAAGTCTCACCCGAGGTAGAGGTAGGGGTGGTTGTAGGACTCCAGTGTCTACAACCTTAGCTGGGACACAAATATGTGATTCTAATACTTAACAGAGAACTCAACACCAACAATTCATCAATATTTAACCAATATCTACTCTGCAAATAAAACAGAGCATCACAGTACTTATTCAGATCTAATATGTCTAAGCACTTAGCATAAAGAGATAGATTAGATCTAGCAGATTCAAGCACTAAGAACATTCTCATAGGTCAAATCTAGCATCCATATTCATTATAAGCACAAAGCATGAACATATCTATCTATCTATGTCCAAGCACTTAACAAGTAACACATAAACACATAAACACATCGCACAAAGCAGAGAAACACAACATATACATGGTTCAGCCCCACCCTGAGGCTATGTCCATCAATTATTATTCTTTATTATCTTCGGTCAAGCTTCTTACATGCATAGAAAATCCAAGTCTCACTCGACAGAGGACAGGAGATCTGTGCACCTCGCTAGATCCTCCTTTCTTGCATTACAACACAAATCCTTCCACAATCTGTTACAACCACTTGCACTTAGCTCTTCAAGTCTCTCACGGTATGCACAAAGCATCTACAAACCATACTTGCACTTAGCATAACATCACCTAGATGCACTACTCGTTACATCACCTAGACATCTATTTATACATTACAAAAGTGGGCCTAAGCATGGGTAAACCCATGGGTCAACATTCCCATACCCGTTACATGATCTCAAAACCCAAAAAGCCCTAAAATGGGGCCGACATATTTGACATGTCTAGAAATATATATTGACAAGTGGAAACAGTTAGTCACAAGAAGGAAATCAATGAAAGGAACATCAAAACATGGGAAGTGAAATCATCAACAGAATCCATACCATCAAAGGAAAATTGTTGAAAAGTATGGTCATTGATGTCTAAGCAATGAACATGACAATCTATGAATATCTGATGTCAAATAAATTTTAATGCTTTATATATATGTCAATGAATTACAAGAGGAAGCACCAATGGACAAGAAGCACCAGAAGAGAGGAAATAAATATGTACAAAAAACCCTAGATTAATCTACATAACATCTTGCAAAGAATTCAAGGGGAGAAAAATCATCAACGAAATAAATCAGGAAAGAAACATCAGAAGCATGAGGATAGGGGTAGACATAATGAAATGGGGAGTTACCCTTTTGTCAAAGGGGGAGAAAGAGAAAGATCAGAAGAAAAAGAATAGAAGCATGAAGAAAAGGGGGCAGCCCCAAAGAGAGATACATTTTTCCATTGATGTTAAAGGGGGAGAGAAAAACATGAGGAAGGAAACATTGATGAGGAGCGATGGTCACAGGGAGAGCATGAGTGTTGCCAAAACAAATTGGAGTATAAGTATTTCCATCAATTCCAAAGGGGGATATTATTGGACAGTTGGTTGTCATTGATGTCAACCCTTGGAGACATCAAGATGCCCGAGAATTGTGGTCAAGATTGATGGTAATTTAGTTTTCATTGATGTCAATAGAAGTGGTTGATGTCAACATATGTGATGGGTGAATTTGATGAAGTCTTGATGAATTCTACACAAATCCATGAAGGTTTGGTTATGGAACCCAAATTTGTTTGAGGAATAAGGACAGGAAGGACAACGTAAATGTAGGTAACACACTCATATATGAATATTCCTCATCATGTCATTTCCAATGATAGGTGGTACGCTACATGGTTCCTCACAGTTAGGGAGATATTCCCTCATGAAGTTGGAATCCCCGAAGAATGGTTAAGAATCCCATATTTGGTTACTAGTCATTAATGAAAGGGTAAATTGGTTGTAACAAGAAAATTCTAGAAGTTCTAATGTTAAGGAAAGAGTTTACATAGAAAAAGTATATATACACCTCAAGAATATCTCATAAGTACATTCACACATAAGTTCATTTTAATATATTCTTTATGAGAAAATGATATTTTGGCAAGTTTGAGATGGTGAAATATGAGGTAGAGAAAGAGTGAGAAGATTGCAAGTCTCGGGATTGCAGGAGTGCAATTTTTTTTTTGAAAAAACCCTAGTATTGTTGACTCCCATGGGTCAGACAAATAGTGTCCCGCGAAGCACCCCCATGGGTTTTCTAGTGCCTCTCACATGAGGCCCTGGTGACATCAAGTTTTAGTCCCATGAGGACAAGAAAAAATTGGGAAAATGATAGTACTACGTTGATGAGGTATGAGGAAATGTTACAAGTCAGTATTATTGTGTATTAGGTCAACTATAGAATCAGAGGTATGCTTATGTGTTATTTTTTAGGTTTATTCTTATGTTGTTGTGTTACATTCTTGAGTCTTGTCATGGTAGTGATTGTGCATGTTACACCTTAGCGATGATATGATACATTCTTGGTTGTTTTGGTATCTTGTTTGGTATATATTATGGTGATGATATCACATGCTAGAGGTAGATATTATTGAGCTTGGCTTATGTGTGAGGCACATACTTGGTATATGATGTTGGTTGTTATGTACCTAGTTGAGGGACTTCATTGATGATATATTATGGTACATGGTGTATTGCATGATTGAGACATATGAAGAGTAATGTGGTATATTCTTGAGGAACATCTTATGGTACATGGTTTATGCTTGAGACACATGCTTTGAGGTATATATTGGATGCATATCTTGGTGTTATGGTACATGGTTGATGCATGGTATGGTACAAGTTATGGTACATGGTTGATGCATGATATGATACAAGTTTTGGTATATGGTTGATGCATGGTATGGTACAGGTCTTGGTACATGATTGATGAATAATATGGTACAGGTTTTGGTACATGGTATGATACATGATTGAGGTATGTTTTTGTGATATTGAGCATTTGGTTGAGAAGTTTTCTTGGTGACTTGGATCTAGTTTCATTTATGTTTAGTATCAGTGGTGGTGACAGATTGATGATGGTATGTCAGCAAGGGTGGCAGTAAAAGTGACAGGTTGGATACAATGGCAGGTTGATCAATGACAGGTTGATGTGGTGACTGGTTGATTGATATATGAGTGAAAATATCAGTGGTAGTGACAGTTTTTTCTACACTTATATTTAAGGGCAGCAGGATGGGGCAAGGAAAGGGGGCTGTAGCCTCCTTCCGGTTGGTGCTGGAGAACACAGGTAGTCAGAGCTTCCTTTAGGTTGGAGCCTATAAATCAGGGTTTTGTATCCTCCTTCTGGTTGGATCCAGAGAATTCAGGGAGTTTGCGCTTCGTTCATGTTGAAGCCTGTAAACTAGGGGGTTGGAGCCTCCTTCTAGTTGTAGCTGGTAAATTAGGGAGTTGTAGCTTCCCTTAGGTTGGATATTGTAAAAAGGAGACTAGTTGTAGCTGGAGAATCGAAAAGTTGGTGCTTCTGATAAATGTAATCTTGATATATATAAGAAAGCATTATGTGGTTTTTTCCCATTTGGGTTTCCACGTAAATTCTGGTGTGTTTTCTATCCGATGTGATGTTGTTGAATGGTACTGATTATTGTTATATGCTCATGATATATTGAATGAAATCATAGATGAAATACTGCTGACAAATTTGAAGTTTACATATTGTGATTAAAAGTGGTAAAAAGTGTTTATAATGATTCAACCCTCCTCTCACTATTCCAACAACCCTACCTCAATGGTTTTGACTATTTCATGTGTTGGATATTCGGTGAATGTTTTGGTTTATTCTTGTTGAGATTAAGAGTTATTTCTAGAGTTATATTTGCAGATCTATTTAGGTACATAACAAAAACTATGTTCTTTAATTGTCTGAGGGAATTTGTGACTATAAATTTTATGAGCCCATGATGTGCTAAAAAATCATATTTTCCCTTTTTCACCTTTAGGATCATTTCCTTTAATGATTGGAGGAGGAAGTAAGGGATGTTCAAGTTGTTATTTGGTTCTTGATTTGAAATATGTCTGAGCTAGTGTAATAGTACACAGTGGTAAGAATATACCACACTCATCTTGCCTTCATATGTGATGTACTTGATGATGTGATAGGCCACTTCTGGCCAAGGATGAGGGAGGGACTCTCTTTTAATACCATTTTTGTCTTCATCAATTTTCTCATTTGGGAGGAACAATTCCTTTTTAGAAGTAATGGCTTCTTGTCTCTCCTCTTTATCCCAAGGGAGGCCCATGGGAAAACTAGTTATCATGTCGATGGGTGCTCCATTTATTCTAATTACTAGTCCCCTCATTTTGGCCACATACTCCTTATCTTTTATATTTTGAAAGTTGAGGGAAAATTCTATAGCCACCTCTTCATTATACCCTCTGAGTCTTTCAAAGTATCCCAACCAATTGCACTTTCGAAAAGTTTCCTGAATTTTTGGATTATCATAAAACCTATAAGGTTTTGTTGGCTCCCTCTTCTTAAACCCAACTCCCATGGTTGATGTAGATGAGTTGATATTTCAAAGATGATTAATTAAGTCTTTAAAGGGAGAAAAAATTGAAATAAGAATTGGTTATTGGTTTCCTGTAGAGGCCTTGTTCAGAAAATGATGATAGCTCATATTTTCTTTAGGTACTCACGGTGGTTAGGAAATTTTAGCAAGCATTTATTTGGGGAATAAAATGAGGGTTCTTCAACAATTTCAATACATAATGATATTTCTACAGTTTTTCCTGTAGGAACAGTGTAAGAAATTTTTTACAGGAACTTTGTTCTTCAGGAATGTATCAGTCGAGTTTCTACAAGATATGTTTTTTCTCAAAACATCATACTAATCCTAACAGATTTGACCATGGGTCTGCAAAACATAGGAATTTTGACAATATCTTAGAAGAATTTAACACACGGAGAGTGATTTCTTGGATATGAGGGTTTTAATGGTTACATGTAACAACTTAGTTCCTGGAATGAATTCCTTGGTTGAGTGCTTGCGCTTTGCTTGTCTTCCTCACATGGGAGCTCGTTTCTCTGCTTAGCATAGTTAGAACTCGACTAGAGCTTACCCTCAAAATTTCTAAATGGCGATTTGAATTATTTTTACTCCAAGTTGTGCTCAATTTTTAGATTATACTGTTATCTTGTCACAATTGTCAATCATATTTTTTAATTACTCCTTAATTCATGCTCATGAATCTTGGAATGAGCCTCCACTTAAATTACTTAACTCCACGTGCTAATTAAATCATAGCACGAATTATGGCCACCCCCCCCAACTGACACGACATGTGATTGTCCTTGTTTTCATCACCAAATTAGACTTTTATACATGTTTTGACCATAAAAAATAAGAATGTATATAATTTTTTGAGGGTTGTAATCTAGGGGAAAGTAGGGTAGTGTTACCAGTAGTTCAATACATAAGAAAGTATAGATTCACATATACATACATATAGACAAATACAAACAAAAAGTAGTGGAAGACCAAAGAACAACCTTTATTAGATAGATGATACAATACAACACATTATCTCGCTTCTCTGATACATACTTATCTATTTAAACCTACATATTATGTTATCAGGAAGTAGGAACTAATTAACTTTCTGGGTCGGTCAATTAACAAAACTCTCGACCAATTTATACTTTCAACTTCGATAATCGATCGACTAACTCTTAGTTAACTGTTGGGTCTAGTCGATAAGGTCAACTATCCCTTGCAACATCTCCCTCCAACTCAATTCCTTTCTTGTCTCAATCAAGAGGGGAGTAAAACATAATTATCTTTTACATTGATTGTTTACAAATAGAAATGATAGAAATAGAGAAATAAGAGGAAATATAGACAAAATTGTTCTGATGCTTGAAAGGATTATGGAGCCATATTCAACTGTCCTTCTATGCTAAGATCTTTGCTGCTAGTTTATTTGACCACATCCTTTGGTATGTTTTATGTACTAGGTTCAAAGGAATTTGGGAGTTGAATGTTGCAGATGTTGGGGGAAGTACTACCATGCATTGATCAAATCGTGTGCCTCTAGGCCTAGTGTCTAAGTTGGCTTCATCCAAGGGTAAAGTATATTCAAGGAAATCATGCGAACAAGATGATTGGATGACCCATATGGGATCTACGATGAAATCCACCTCATCCTTCTATGAGGAGGAAGGATCCATGTTAGCAGTAGCTTCTTGAATATCCTGATACACAACTTCTACTGTGGACAATGGTATCACCTTCACGATATGTGAATGGCCTTTGTATGACATGGTCGGGGAAGGTAGGGTCCAAGGGTCATTGAAATAGAAAGTACACAAAGGAACAGACCTCATCCACGACGAAGACTTACCAGATATGGAATTAATATATAAAATTAGTGCCATGAAATAAAAAGTACCCATCAAGGAGGAATACATCCCGACTTCAACATTCTCAGTTTTCCTCTGATAATTATCAATAACAGGGACCAAAGGTCCCACCGATGCAATAAGACCAAGATGCGCAAAGGAAAATTTCTCTATTGTCACAATATTTCCTTTGTGAGGAAAGCATAGAACACAAAAAAATGATGACACAATGGTTTTCATAGCGTAATTCCAATTACGCCCTAGCAAAATATTGTAGTCGAGAGGGGTATCAACCACCTCGACCTCGAACTCCATAGTATTTCCTCCTAAATGGACTGAAAAATAAGGAAGGATACCATGGGGTCTAAAAGAAAACCCATAGAATGTAGTCAACATGGTCATGGATTAAGATAGAGGAAAAGAACCAATGTGTTTCCAACAAGCTAGAGACATTGCAGATGTCGAAGCACTTTCATCAATTACAGTACATTTTATGATAACATTCATGTACTCCACATGTATTTGAAAGGCCACGTGGTAAGGTAAGCGAGGCTTAACGTCCGTGACATAGAACTTGATAACCTTTGAGTTACATGGGTCTATAGATCCTAATTCATATAGCAAGGAGTTCCTCTATGAAGGACACGTCTAGAGAACCTCCAAAGCCAACATCACACATGGGGTTTGACCCAAATTCTGGATAATCAAGTAATTTTTGGTGGCTTTGGCATTAGGATTGTGGGTAGAGTTCTTAAGGACTCATTTCGAAATACAAGGTGAAGGTTTTGACTTATCAATCTGCAAAGTCATTTCTGAGGGAGGAGGAGACTCTAAAATTAAAATATTCTATGAGGAATCGTAATCGTGAGACCAAGTGGTTACATCAATATGATACTTAACCATATTAATGTAAATATGGCCACCATCATGTGCCAAAGGGTTTTGAATCTCGCTCGAAAAATTTCCATTGTTAGAGGTCCCCGAGGTCATATTTTGTTTATGTGGAAATGGGTTAGTCAACACAACAGGTGGCTACATTATGATCCTTGAGGATTCCTCAATTTTGGGGCACAAGTGGGTAAGGTGATCATCTTTACAAAGTTTACATGGGAACTTCACCTTCCACTTTTCTTCCTTCCCCTCACAAACATTATTATTCAGTTTATCATTATTAATGCCATCCTTGTCTATTTTATTATTATTATTCCCACCATTACGATTATTACCACGTCCTTTCCTCTTGTTCCCTCCCGATTTTTGGTTACCATTTGGGTTTGATGATGAATGTATAGAATGCACAGCCTCTGACAGGGTGGTGGAGGACCAAGTTGTATCTTGTCTTGCTATAGTCTGGTTAAGAGAAAAATCTTCCAGTTGGTTCATCACCTGGTATGTAGTATTAGCATTTGCAGAGCCTACACTACCATCAACATGAGACCCAGGCCTTTGCCTAGGATCATAATTTGACTATGGTGCATTGGGGATAATTTCGTAAAGAATCCCAAATTGAGCATATATAAAGTCCCACTATTTTTCTTTGAATATGGATTCTTCCTTAGTTGTCACTCTAGATGTAGAAACATCCTTCGAAATGTAAGGCAACAAGGACTTCAATAACCATTCCAACAGAAACTCTGGAAGAATGTAGAATTTAATCAACATATTTCGTCTACACCACTCTTGAATATGATTAGAAATATGGGTGGACTTATCTTGTCGAAGAGTTGATAAGAGTTCTAGGCTGACATCGTAAGGAAGCTATAATTGGAAGTGATTGAGAAAAACCAAGATCATCTAACTAAAATTTTCATAGGTTCCCCCAGGTATCTTGATGTACCACTTCATGGCGACGTCAATGAGGGTGCGTTGAAATATCCTCTAAATGTGAAATCATCAATTTTCCATAGGACTCCGTCGAAGAAGAGGATGGAATTTATGTATCCAAAATCAGACACATAGCTCAGTTGAAGCTACAAAAGATAGCTGCATGGTCAAGAATCATGCCTTATAACAACATGATAAGTTGGGCCTTGGAACATGTTGATGTCCAAACCAGGAGCATCATCAACCATCAAAAGGTTTCCATCATCTCTTTCCGACCGAAACATCTGCAAGTAATGTATAAACTCTCTCCTAATCCTAGATATACCTACAATGTTGCATTTATTCTAGAGTTCAAGAAAATGAAATGTGTCCAATACGTTAGGAGTTTTCATGATATAATAAGCTCCTGGTGGGAGCACCCTGCGAAATTCAAAACCAACACTCATGGTATATATGCCACATCGTCCTTGGACGCTCATATGGTGTATATGCCACAACGTCTCTGTCAATTGTTCGGGAAGAAGAGACCTACGCATTGCTCGGTGGAATGGGTATCCATCATGCACAAGGTAGCGTAAGGTTTCACTTTCAATTGGGAAAAAATGCTATTAGATAACTTGGCCAAGGGAATTCCTGGTTACAAAACAACGAAATCAAAAGGGAAGCCTGCCCCTTTTTACATGTCTACATATATCATGGATGCCATTTGTTTCATGACACCTTTTCCATTGATGAATTGGGGTTGGACCCTGGCCAGTGCCAAAACCATCCATTTTTATCACTCCAAGCTGTGGAAGGAGAAAGATAAATATTTCTTTTATGAAATCTTCCACAATGTTGCAATACCTGTGCATATAGCCCTGTATGGTCACCCACCTCCCCAAATTTTAGACAAGATTATGGCAAAGCTGGGAAAGCTCAAAGATTGGTTCATCGAGGAGAATTTCTCTTGCATCATGGTTTTTGGTTGCTCGGTTACCCCTCATGCTCTCCCATGACTTTTACCTGACAGGCTGGTGTGAAGAGAAGTGGCGTACCAGACAATGATAGGAGGCATCAACAAGGAGTTGAAGGAAACAGAGAAAAAGGTTTGGCTAACTTTCCCTATTCAAGTTGGCATGTTTTCATTATTGTATTTCGGTCACTCCAAAGTTGAGGTTGCGGCCCTGGAGGATGTCAAATTGGTTGACATCGAGTTCAAGAGACACGATCCACATAAGATAGTGGAAAACCACCTAACCCAGTTCAACATGAATTTGTATATGCATGAGAACTCCCTGTATGATGAAATACTCAGGGGGGTAGATCTTATGAGGAATTTCAAGGAAGATTCCAAACCTTGCCCCCGAATCAACAATATGGTTTTCTAGGTCTAAGAAAACACAGGTGAAACAGTATGCCAAAGGTACTACAATGAGAATTAGTAGCCACTTCCACTCCACAGAAAGATTTGCCTACAGGTTCTGAATCAAGTCACTATGGTAAGTACAAAGTTGAGGGAGATCAGAGGTGTTAGCACAGGAACTAGAAGCATCATTGTCAGGCCAACTAAGCCCCCAGGCACTAGCTCAACTCAAATATTTCCTAAAGTAGGGACAAGATGTGCTTCCTTCTTCACCAGCTACTCCTGTTGGCACCTCAAGTACAATAGAACAACGAAAATCCACAAATATTGCTACTCCCATTACATCATTGACACTTCTACAATTCATCTTTAGAAATCCTAATTCCGAAATTGTTTTTGTAGGTGATCTTACCCCCATCTCGCCCGAAGAGATGCCTCCTTCGGATTTCATTTTTAGTAAGAAACAAAAATCCATCGTGAAAATGGAATCGCACCAAAAATATGGGGCAATAGTTAAAAGGAAGAGGATGGTGTATGATGGGAATGACTGAGATGATCCATAATTTGCAAAGGAAGTTGCAGGATCGTTAGGTGCTTTTTCCACTTCCAATCAATGGTCTGTGGAAAATTTGACCAAACAACTACAACATAAGTGCCTATTGGTTGAGCACTTGCAAAATCAGATATACGCGAATGAGAAAACTATCAGGAACAAACAGAGTCAAGATTTTGAGAAAATCAGAGCTAATGATCGACATCAAATTCAACAGCTTCAAACGAACCTTGAGGAACTCCATCAGAATTCAAAAATGAACCAAGTTTTGGTCACTTGGCATGATGAATTGATAGAGCAACTGCAAACCAGATTGGACCTAACCGAAGGTACCTTGATAGACATCTTGGCCTTCCAAACTCAAGCACTGAAAATAAATGAGAGACTGGAAGTTGCCCATAAGGACCTTTTTCTGAAGGTAGATGCCATCCAAAAGAGCTACCAGGAATTAGAACTTTCTATGAAGGAAATCTATGTCAAGGAAAGAGAATCCTACTAAGCTCGAGATAAGTTTCAAGAAGCCATCATATTTGTGTAGAAAGATCATGTCCCCAATTTTCCTCTGCTCTCTCCTTCCAAACAATTAAGAGGTGATATGTCCCTAAAGGTTTGGGAAACAAATCTGGCAGAGAGAAAAATATTTTCCATGGAGATAAAAGACGCTTGCCTTGAATCCTTGTCATCATTAGACAAAAGGATAATTGATTTTGAGGGAAGTAATATCTCAGAAGCCCTGGGGAAAATTGATATAGAAATGAACTAGCAGAATTCCAGAAAGAGCAAAGAAGAAACTTTGACATCCATTCAAGAAATGAGCCAGATTGATATTCTTAAAATAAATAAATGGCTAGTGATTGAAGCTCACAGTTCCAGACCACACCTCAAGAAGTGAAAAGGATCTAAGAAAAGTTGCCTCAGGTAGAAAGGAAATTATTCACTTTCAAGGTAAATGAAAAATTTGAGCCCTCAAGGTTCATGGTGGAATTATTGGATAGATGTAACCAATTTCTTGAACATGGAAAAGCAAGCATAGCTGGGAGAAAGTAAGAAAATGTGCATAGTTCCCTTTCCTTTTTCCCTCCCTACCTTTCACCTTCCAACAACCACTTATATCATTCACTCGCACCCTAATCTCCACTTATCTCCAATTCATCATCATACACTTGTTCCATTATCATTCTTTCCATGGACTGTTACTTTTTCTTGTGCACGTTATCCATTCCTTGATGAGCCATGGAGTTCGATTCATCAAATTATCCTTCCTCCCTGATCTCAATTGTGATTCATTGCACTGCTAAACATATCTGGAGGGACAAATGGCAACAAAACTAAAAAAACAAAGACAGTATGTTGAATTATTAAGGTGGCCTATATGACATCTATGTTCAGCCTAAAGGACTAAGGAAAAGAGGCATTTCTGCCAAGTAGATGAAGAGACAGAGGAGAATTCCAGCAAAGCTCATCAAATTTTTACACACTGTTGTTTTATTCAAATATATGTTATTTTACTTAACTATTGTAAGAAGTCCAATTGTTTTGAGTTGTGAAAGATTTTGTATAAGTACATAGATTCAAGATCTATTCAGGGTTGCTTCTTGCCAGATGTAATAGGGAAACTCTCTTTTAATTATTAATACAAGTGCATACAAAGATTCTAATTTTCATCCAGTTTAAGTTATGTGTTTCCTCTGTATTTTCATTTCTCTGAATTTATTCATGTAATTCCTTAAAAAGTGATTGATTGCAATTTATTATTATAACTACTATGATCATATTATATCAACAATTCATTAGGTAAGGAGCTTTTCCTATGTATTTACTGTAAGTAAAACAAGACCTGCAAGTTGCGTGAATTGCTGCATTTCATGTCCTGTTCAAGGGTGTTCTCTCTACTTTCCTTCCACTACAAACAAGGTGAGACTCATCTGCAATTAATGCCTAGATTTGTTTAACAGTTTTGTAACTCTCCTTCATACCATTTGATATTATAATTGTGACTCAGACAACGGAATACGACCTCTGTACTGTCCTATTATTAATTTCATTTAAGGATCATTTATTATATAACTAAAGGTAGGAAAAGCACTCTTTTGAAACATTCTCTTTAAACACTCTTGATACCTGACATTACTCTTTGATCCTTAAGATTAATGTCAGGAACAACATGTTTTTGGCGTCGCTACCGAGGATGAAGAAACACAATCATTTTCCCTGGGAAAATGAGAAGGTAAATTTTGATCTTTGATGGTGAAAAAAGATTGAATACATAAGTAAGGCTTATTTTATTTTTCACTTGGTGACTCCACCGTAGACAAAACTGGCATTCAGTTGAAAGAATACCAGGAAAAATCCAGACGTTAAGCATACCACACCAGTGTCATATCCCAAAAAGTTGTTGAAACCAAAGGTATACCTCAATTCGACTACTGCATCAACAGGTAAAGTATATCAACCCAAATTTACAGAAGTTATGGCTAAGGTTCAGACTGAAGAACTAACCCTTAAATAAAGTTTTAAACAAATTCATTCTGTAGAGACATCATCTAGTAAACTTGAGGCTAAACTCGAAACTCCAGAGGTAAGTGTTCTCGAGATAAAAGTTGAGGTTGATATGATAGATACTTTTACCAGTGAAAACAACATATCCCTTTTGATACCTGCTACCATTGACACCTTCTCGGTTATCTTGTTTACCGAAGTGAAGGTTTCAGTTTCCCAAAACTTTGAAGAGTACTTTTTATACCTCGATTCATCCCCTATCGTCTCTCCTAAAATCTTAAGAAACCAACCCTATTTTCCATTTTCATCCTCATATAGATCATTATTCTCCTCGTGAATTCACTCCCTAACTTCATTTTCCACACCCCCAAGTAGTCGATAGGTCACCACTTCATTCCCTCGAAGTTTTTGAAAATCCTCTTTTTAGCCCCTGAAGTTCGTCTCCTAGACTTCTAGTGGCTGGTGCTGGAGGTGTTGGTGCTGGTGGCGCTGGAGGTCAAACATATAGAAAATTTTCCAAGGTATATTCTAGATATGCTCCCTCGGTCCTCCCTGATGTCCTTCATGATTTTCCTGAAAATCACAAGAATAACCTCCCCAAATTCATGGGAGAGGGACATCAAACCGATACAAAATACATAGCCTTTTTTATCAATTTGTTGATATCCTTGGCATCAACCACAGAGATGTTTACTCAAGGTTGTTAGTGAAAAAATTTGAAGGACAAGTGAGGACCTGGTTCAGAGGACTCCCGGTGGGTTCCATACGAACATATGATGAGCTAAAAGATGCTTTTCTAAGACAGTGGGGCAAGAAAAAGGACCACCTTTATTACTTAACCGAATTAGAGGCTCTAAGAAAAAATACTTATGAATCAGTCCTTGAATTTACCCATAGGTTCAATAAACTGTATAACAAAATCCTAGCCGAAGTCAAAACTTCTCAACCTGCTGCAAAAGTAACTTTTGCAGGGGCTTTTGATTTCGACTTTGCTCTACTTATAAGAGAAAGGAGATCTACCACTTTATCAAGAATGCAAGACGATGCCATAGAAATTGAATCCAATATGATGGCATCCGGGAAATTAAAAAATAAGGTTGAGATGGGAACCAAAGAACCTAGGCATGTCAAAGAATAGGGAGGACCCTCTGGATCTGGCAAGTCTGAAGAAGAAAAAATGGATGAGATGGCCAATATAATTAAATATTTATCAAGTGAAATATCCAGAATGGAATTAGATCAAACCAAACTTGATCAATATGTTAGGAATTATTTCAAGAGAAACCCTAACCCCCAGATACAACAAAGACAAGTAAAAAATGAAGATCAAAAGATCAAATCCCCATTTAAAATTGAAAATTTTATGTAGAGGGATGAAATGCAAAGTTAGAGTTAGAAGAAGATCTGAACAACCTTAGTTGATCTAGGGGATCAAAGTTTTCTCAAAATTCAAAGTGCACATAATCGCTTCAAATCGAACAGGTACGTAGGCCTCATTGTCACGAACCCAATGCAATTCGAACGGGTTCAAATGGACATTGGATGAGTGAGATATCACGTTCTATTCAAATTGTCAAACAGGCAAAAAAAATTGATGACTGTACAGTCCATACAGATGTTGAGTTGGTAGGGCCGTATGACACGTGGCAGATGCTATGTTGGCAGGGCCATACGACACGTGGTAGGTGTTGAGTTGGCAGTGATGTGGACAAATTACCGTCCAACACGTGGCATATTTGTGGCAAATGGATTGGTGACACGTGGCCCAAGCGAGGGCTACCACGTGTCACCTGGGTAATGGTTAAAACTTTGTGAGAGTCTGCAGTACTCGACCCCACAACCTTCGAGCAGGGGTAGAGCTTTGGGAGGGGCCACCCAACCGGCGCGCCCACCATTTAGTTCTTACCATTATATGTTTTGTTATTTATTTAAGTTTGCTTTGTTGTATATTATGGCGCCCCGCAGTTTTGGTATTATTACATATGACCATGCCCTCATTACTGCACGGGAGTTTTAAACCAAACTCACCGACACTTGTCACATGCTCATACGCGTGGGAGAATAAGCCTTTTTTGTGCACGGGAGAAGTGGTCACATGGCCCATGCGCCCAACGGCTTGCAGTTAGGGAGCTAGGTTCCCTAATCATTCTACAGTTGCGCGTGGTTTTTCGATTATGTGCCCGGTGCTAGGTTTAAGCATGGAAAAATGTGCGGGGGCTAGGTTGGACACACAGAGGTGCATTTTGGAAATCCAGAGACAACAAGTTTGAAGGGGAACTTCCAGGAAGCCTATCTTCTTCAATTTTTGGCCAAATCAGGTGCCGAAAAATCCTAGCTAATGGTTTTTGGATGTTCTGGAGCCATTGGAGCCATCTATTTGGCATTTTGAGCATTGTAAAGCACATATTTTATCACTTTGAGAAAATAATATAAAATATCCATTGGAAGATGGACCAGGAGATGTAGCCCAAGAGAGGGGTGAACTCCTTTATCATTTGTTGTGTTATGTGTTTACTGGTCAGTGTCTTTGCTGGTTATTATTTGCATCTTGAATGTGTAATTTTCTCTGAAATTTGTTTTTGCAAATTGATCCTTTTGCATAAGCACACTAAAATAAAAATTTGCAAATAATTTCAAGAATACAAGCCTTTATCATTTTCAGATCAAGTTGGTATCAGAGCATAGGTTTTTGAAGGCTTGATTATTTGCAAGTGTTTTGTTTTCTGATGCTCACAAGGTTGAAACTCACAAGAGGAGAAGGTCAACTTGTAGAGCCAATTTCTCATCCTTCAAGAAGAAAGATTATATTATCACCTCAAGATTCAAGGAGGCATTCACCAAGTATGGCTCATGAAGAGGGTCATGAAAATTTCCCTTCAGAAGATGAAGATCTCAGAAAGGCTTTCATGGATATGAGAGAAATGATGAAATTCTTGATGGAAGAAAGGAATGCAAGGTTGCAAGGTGAAGGATCCAACCCTTCAAAGAACAAGGGAGACAATGGTGATAAAACTCCAAAAGGAAATGGAGGGAATGGTGATACTCCACCTCCCTCACCTCCATCTTCCGCTTCTTCTACTAGTTCACAAACTCTTCCAAATTCTCCAAGGGGACATGGTAAAATTCCTCCACAAATTCCTTTTTTAAATCTTGATATTAAATTTGAATTGCCAATGTACAATGGAGAGGTAAATGCTGAGAAATTAGATAATTGGATTCGTCAGATTGAGGTATATTGTAGGATACAAAGAATTCAAGATGATGAAACTAAGATTCAGCTTGCTTCTTTAAGATTGGATAGTGCAGTAATCATTTGGTGGGAATCCAAGACTCAAGAGGACATGAAGAAACATGGTAAAATTTTAACCTCTTGGAATGATTTTATTGTTGCAATTAAAAAGAAATTTTATCCATTGGCATATATGCAGAAAGCTATTATGGATTGGAAAAATTTTAGACAAGCTAAAGGGAAAAATGTGCAAAGCTTTACTCAAGAATTTAGGATAAGAGCTTTGGTTTTGGGAGTTGATTTGTCTTCTCAAGAAACTTTACTCAAATACATTGGAGCTTTACATAGTTACTTGAGACATACAATACTCATGTTTAACCCTTCAAATCTAGATGAAGTTTGTGTTCAGGCAACTCATTTGGAAGTAAGAGGAAGGAATGAAACTCATGAGGGTAACAAGAAGCCTTTCAGTCATGGAGACAAGGGAAAGAGGAAGTTCAAGGGAAATGGAAAAAAAAATGCTGCTGTTAAGAAAGAGGGAGAAAAATTTACATGCAAACATTGTTCAAAGGATGGCCATGATGAAGACCATTGTTGGAAACTTCATCCTGAAAGAAGACCCAAAAAGTTCGGAAACAAAGGGATGAAACAAAAGACTGCTGCAACCATACAACATGATATAGGTTTTGATTTGGGTGATGAAACAAAAATTACAGCCATGGGTTATCGAGGTAAGGGTTCTATTGCAAGAACTAGTTCTTCAAGTAATAGTAATCTCAATG
>JASDQU010509335.1:40704-60961 GCA_032191745.1 Picea mariana | reverse complement strand
GGCCTATTATTAGTGCTTCAGTTATTCTTAAGCATAGTCCTATCATGCATGAGAGCTATGTTGAGCAATATGCTTTAGATGCTGATTTTAAAGAAGTATATGCAACTTTGTGTCATTCTAACCATGTTGAGGAGTTGGATTACCATGTGCATGATAATATTTTGTATCATCTTGGCAAGCTATGTATTCCACAGGGTGAAAGAATCAACATAATAAGAGAAGCTCATTCTTCTCTTATTGCTGGTCACTTTGGTGTAGGCAAGACGGTGGCTAATTTGCAAAGGTACTGCTATTGGCCTAAAATGGATGAAAGTGTTTCAATATATGTTAGTGGATGTTCGATATGTGCCACAAGAAAACCTAGCAATAGAAATTTGGGTTTGTATACTCCACTTCTGGTTCCTTCTCGTCCTTGGTAAAGTATTTCCATGGACTTTGTAGGAGGGTTACCTATGTCTAAAAAAAAACATGATTATATTTATGTTGTGGTTGATCGATTTAGAAAAATGTGTATTTTGATGCCTTGTAAGAAGCAGGTTACAGCTGAGCAAATGGCACAAATGTTCTTTCAGCATGTTTGGGTACATTTTGGATTGCCTAAATCCATTATTTCTGATCGAGAGTCTCGTTTTATCGGGAACTTTTGGTCAAGTTTATGGGCACTCATGGACACCAAACTGAAAAAGAGCACAACTTTTCATTTGCAAACCGATGGTCAGACAGAAGTGGTTAATAGAATAGTGGTGCATCTTCTTCGTGCTTATTGCAGCAAGCATCCTAAACTTTGGGATGAGCATTTACACTACATTCAGCATGCTTACAATGGAACTAAGCACTCTTCAACTCAAACGTCACCATTTGAAGCATGTTTTGGCTATTTGCCCAAATCTCCTTTAGATTTTATCTTTGGGAAGGATATTGCTATTGAAGGTCAATATGACATTAATAGGGCAAAAAAGTTCATTGAACAAATTCAGTCGATACATCAAATAATGCAAGAGTAGTTGGAAAGGAGTCAAGCCAAGTACAAGACGAGACATGACAAACATCGTGTTGATCACAATTTCCAAGTTGGAGATGAAGTTTGGCTTTACATCAGTAAGGAGAGGCTTAAAGGAGAAGATAAAAAATTGAAACCAATTCGATATGGTCCTTTCAAGATTATCGACNATGAGCCTCCTTTGATTGATGATCAAGGAGAACATGTTTAGATTCCTTCTATAGATGATTTCTCCCCAGAATATCTTACAAAACTACATGAAGACACAATCCTTGACAGGAGAATGTGAACTTCAAAACGGGGAAATGTGGAATATCTTCGAATTGGTCTTAAAGGCACAAATCCAATCAAATCCAAGTGGATTGAGGTTGTAAAGGTGAGGGAACTATACCCTCATCTTTAGATAGACTAAAAGTAGACTTTTGGAGGTCCAAAAGCTTTCCAATGGGGAGGTGTGATCCAAGGGATCAAATTTTGCTCAAAATTCAAAGTGCTCATAATCACTTTGAATCGAACAGGTGCATAGGCATCGTCGTCATGAACCCAATGCAATTCAAACGGGTTCAAACGGACATCGGATGAGTGAGATATCGCGTTCTGTTCAAATTATCAAACAGACAAAAGAAATTGCTAACTGTACAGTCCGTACGGATGCTGAGTTGGCAGGGCCGTACGACACGTGGTAGATGCTGAGTTGGCAGGGTCGTATGACACATGGTAGGTGTTGAGTTGGCAGTCATGTGGATGAATTAGTGTCCGACACATGGCATATTTGTGGAAAACGGATTGGTGACATGTGGCCCAAGCGAGGGATGCCACGTGACACCTGGGTAATGGTTAAAACTTTGTGAGAGTCTATAGGACTCGACCCCATGACCTTCGAGTAGGGGTAGAGCTTTTGGAGGGGTCACCCAACCGGCGTGCCCACCATTTATTTCTTACCATTATATGTTTTGGTATTTATTTAAGTTTGCTTTGTTGTATATTATGGTGCGGGTCCGGGCTCGGGCTTAGCCCCAGCCCACGGTTTTGGTATTATTACATATGACCATGCCCTCATTACTGCATGGGAGTTTTAAACCAAACACGTAGACACTTGTCACATGCTCATACGTGTGGGAGAATAAGCCTTTTTTGTGCGCGGGAGAAGTGGTCACATGGCCCATGCACCCAACGGCTTGCGGTTAGGGAGCTAGGTTCCCTAACCATTCTACAGTTGCGCACGGTTTTTCGGTTATGTGCCCGGTGCTAGGTTTAAGCATGAAAAAATTCATGGGGGCTAGGTTGGACACACAGAGGTGCATTTTGGCGATCCAGAGATAGCAAGTTTGAAGGGGAACTTCCAGGAAGCCTATCTTCTTCAATTTTTGGCCAAATCAGGTGCCGAAAAAGCCTAGCTAGGGGTTTTTGGATGTTCTAGAGCCATTGGATCCATCTATTTGGAATTTTTAGCATTGTAAAGAACATATTTTATCACTTTGAGAAAATAATATAAAAGATCCATTGGAAGCTGGACCAGGAGATGTAGCCCAAGAGAGGGGTGAACTCCTTTATCATTTGTTGTGTTATGTGTTTACTGGTCACTGTATTTGCTGGTTATTATTTGCATCTTGAATGTGTAATTTTCTCTGAAATTTGTGTTTGCAAATTGATCCTTTTGCATAAGCACACTAAAATAAAAATTTGCAGATAATTTCAAGAATACAAGCCTTTATCATTTTCAGATCATTGGCGATGACTATCTTGAGCCACATTTAACCAGGCAATATTATGAGAAGTATTTACACCTGGAATCCCTGTTTAATAATGAGGAAAACATCAATTATCTAGGAGACTCTACGTATCAGAGGCTCGCCGACTCAATAGTGGTCAAACTCCAACAAAAGTATGATTTAAGGCCCAGAGAGAAAAATTATATGAATGTTCCACCAAAAAATGTTTTGTCGCGAATTAAAATGAATGAGGTAGAAGTTACTAAACCACCAACTAAAACACAAGCTTCCCAGACAAATCCAATTGAAACAAGAACAATGCAAACTAAGAAACTGAAAAATATAGAAGCAGAAGTTCCAACCAGAGAAATTTAAAAAACAGTTGGAGGTTTCAGTTTAGAAAATGAACTTAATAAAATTAAAATCCCAATGCCTTTGGTTGAACTTGCAAAAAACCTGATTTATAAAAAGAAAATTGCTAAAGTGATAAATTTTTCTGATGTTTAATGTCATGCAGACGTTATTAATCTACAGGATGAAAGACCTATGATCATGTTCGGTCCACACATCGAAAACAATAAGGATTATGTTGCTCCATTTTATATTACACTAATTGTGCATGACCATTTACTCCACAATTGCATGTTAGATTCTGGGGCCTCTCATAAGTTAATGCCTAAAATTATCATGGAAAAGTTGGGCCTTGAAATTACTAGACCTTATCAAGACTTGTACTCATTTGATTCTAGAAAGGTTAAGTGTCTAGGCATGATTAAACATCTGGTAGTAAATCTTGCTCAGATCCCTGTGAAAAGTATCCTTATGGATGTGGTTATTGTTGATGTCCCTGCCAAGTACGACATGTTTATATCTAGGTCTTGGGGTGCCAAATTAGGAGGATCAGTTTAGTTGGACATGACTTACACTACAATCCCAATTTTTGGTGGGCAATTCACGTGAATGTATAGAGAAACTAAACTGGAATATATTGTAAGTCACCCTCAAAACCCGAATAATTAACCAGTCTATGTTGCTGATCGAGACTTAGAAATTGTATATTATCTATAGATGAAGATTTTGAAGAATGTACAGAGGAAGAAATTAAAAAAATAGAAATAAAAAAGAAAAATGTAAATGTTATAGAAGCAATGTGGAAAATGTTCTTCAATGGTGCCTCATATTGTGAAGGAGAAGGAGCTGGGGTTTTATTCTTGGCACCAGGTGATGAGTATGTTATTCCCTTCTCTTATAGATTACAATGAGATATCATTTACACAAATAATGTCTCTGAATATGAAGCTCTAGTTTTAGAATTAGAAGCTGGAAGGAAGTTAAAAATCGAACATCTAATAGTTTATGGTGATGCAGAGCTTATTGTAAAACAAGTGAAACACCAGTATCAAGCTAAGAAACCAAGGTTGAGATCATACAGGAACTGAGCCTAGGATATTATAGACAACTTCTTCTTGTCCTTCAATATTCACTCTATCCCAGGATGGAGAATCAACAAGATGATTCTTTAGAAAAGGTTGCTGCAACCTTCATACCGCCCACTGTCTTGAAACTAAAATATCACATCGTGATGAGACATAGACCCTCGATCCTGAACAATGTTCAAAACTAGCAAGTGTTTGAAGATGACGAACAAATTAAACAGTTCTCGGATATGATTGATGAGTTTTCTAAAACTCACATAGATCAGGAAAACCAAAATGATCTTGCTTGGATTATGCAGGAAGGGGAGGACCTAGAAAAATTCCAAGACAAGATTGCAAACCACTGTATACTATTGCTTAAGAACAATAAGATCCCAGAGGCTTGATCCCCTTAGAAAGGTTGTTTGACCAGGATGACATACCTTTAAAGTATACCTTATGTCCCCAACCCGAAGAAGTTTAAGACTGTAATGTAGGAACTAACGAAGATCCCAAAATGTTCAAGTTATCAAAATACCATCTCCATTCTGTGGATTTCTCTGACATTTCGCATTGCGTTCAGGTGCATAATACTTAATGATAAACGAAGAGATAAGGATGCATCAGAGTCCAACATTAATTCTTCAAAACATTCGCTTTCTCTCAAAACATGTGATGAATTAATGATCTGCCTGATCGAAAATACAAAAGAGATTTGAGGTATGAGCTCCTACCCTGACTAGTTCAACTATGGTTTTAAGAAAATATTTTCAAACTAAAAGGAGGTTTTACTCATGATAATGTTGTCACTTGATCAAGAATCAGAGAAGTATAAAATTACAGCTTAGAGTGTCATACTGAGAAATTCTGAAGCCTTCTCTAAAATAAATAATGAAATAAAAATAAAATGGACTTGAAAGGAAGTTCGAGAATCAATAAATAAACTTGGGTGGGATTGGGATTTTTTGCGTCAAGCCCTTTGAGTCCTCATTCTTGTTATTTTACCTACCCCCGAACTTTTATTCACTCTTGAGTTTCACTACCTTTCCTTAGTTTTCATAGAAAGAAGGAAATTCACCTTGACTCTGAAAACTTAAAAACATATCTCCAAAACAAGATTAGGAAAAAATATTTATGTTACTTTGATTTTAACTGAAAGAAAGTATGTCTAGGCTAATATTGATAACTCTATCTCTTTTATCAGATTTTAAATTTACTAGTTTGCTCAAGGTCGATCCCTGAAAATAAAAATCCATATAAAATCTTCCCTATAGGCAAAGGTGTATTGAAGATTGGGAGAAAATTAGTTTCAGAGTATACTTAAAAAATTGTGACAGACCTTCCTTTTAAAATTTTAAGAAAATATCATCCCTTGTATGATACATACATATTGATTTCCCCCACTTAAAGATATTAAAATATAAGACAGATAGTGAAAGTAAATTCATAATTTGATTTCCCTCATATTTTCCAAAGAGATGATGAAAGAAAATTCATGTAATGATTGCCCTCATCTCAGCAAAATGAAAAAATTCTAATTGAAGTGGTGAAAGGAAATTCAATGGGAGAAGTAGATAACTTCACCGGGGTACTGAACAGACTTTCTCGCAATGAAGCAATATCTATGATATCTATATGGCTGTCATACATATCTACATAACATACTCTGACATCTAGTTCTCTTTTCGGTAATATTTACATTCTGAACCAACGAGGGATCCCCTAAATAAATTATTAAACCTACTTAACCTTGATGCGAACGAAGTTGGTTGAAGTCTGATATTCTAGTTAAAGTCATTTTGATTATCTTAAATAGATCCAAACTCAGTTTTAGGAAAGGGAAATTTTAAATAGCCTAACTTGAGATCAATAATTAGGTGTGTTTTGAAGGTTTTATGAGATTAAGACGAAGTTTGTTTTTTATGTGTATGATTAAATTCTAAAAGTGTTTCCCAGAAATACAATAATGACACCATTTTCAGAATAAAGGAACTTGGTCTATTTTTCTTCAACGTCTCACATGGAGACGTGATCCCCAGATGGAGCCTATGTTGGAGCACATATAATTCTAAAATTTTGAGCTTTATACTTTTCATCTCATGTAAAAATAATTTTACCCAAAGAAAGCGGAAACTAGGTAAATGACATTTTAATTTTTAATCAATTTCATTGTTGGTTAGTTAAGAATAAGGCGCGCATGATATCCACCATTGATGAGTTTTCCTTTTTGATCAAAGGATCCTAATAACCTATGGAGTTCTGGATTCGCCTGAATTTTAAAGATGTAAATATCTAACAGTCACTTTAGAGCTTCACGCTTCGGATGTTTCAATAAGTCTTAACAATAAAAACCCTAAAACTTTGAAACCCAGAGGTATCTACTCGCAATTTTTCCTAAACCTTTTGAAGGTACAAGTCATAGGACACGTGTACCTTTTGTTGACACGTGCCACTCGATTTTGACTTTTTCATTGGAAGATTTACATGTTTCCAAGTAACACGTGGCACCTCCCTTTTCTAGACACGTCATCTAGAATGATGTCATCTATACCATGTCACTATGGGAGATGATCCTTCGGGAATATAACAAAGAATTAATTCATGAATCACCGAAATATCAAAATGCTGAAGTATTAAACGTTAAATAATTAAGTTAATCATGATCAAAAGATAATTAATGACTTCGCAGTTCGGATTTCAGACGTTTTCCCTGTATCGTATTCTAAAATTTCTGAAGTCCAAACTTCCAAAATACTTAAAATTAAGTGCAATTAATTAAGACTTAAGATCAATTATTACATAATTAATTTCTTCGTAGTTTCGGGTTTCGGGTTTTGGGAAGTTCCTCTTGAGATACATTAAAAACCCCCAAAGTTTGAATTCCTGAAACACTTGAAGTTAACGCACCTTTTTAAGCATGATTAATTAAGGTTTTAAAAGATATTATCCAGGGTTTAATCTTTCCGCGGATTCAGGATTTGGGAGATTCCCACTCTGTCACATCTAAAACTTCCAAACGCAAACCATCGAAATATTAATGGCATTTATGACTAATTAAGGGTAATGATTCAAACGAGGATTGCGGATCACTAGGTAGACATCTCCATTAAACGTTAATAAATTCTTCGTCAGTGAGGTTATACGAAGATCAATAAATTTTGTTTAAATAAAAGCACTTCAATTTTGAATTCATTTTCACCTTTCACGAATTAGCAGTTCTATCTATTTGAAAGACTCACAGATTTTCTCTGCAACAGGTAACCTCACTATGTTCCCTTAGATATTATGGCACTATGGAAGATGACGAAAAATATTGATGCGGCGAGCGAGGATTCGAACCCGAATGCAGACATTCTATCGAACACCATGCCACGAGCCACAAACACTGTTAAAACTTGGACATAGGTTTTCGAGATTCTAGAACATGAAATAATCAATTGTCCATAGGACTTCGCCAAAGAAGAGGATGACACTTATGCAGCCAAAATCAGACACATATCTCAGTTAGAGATACACAATATAGTTGCACGACTGAGACTCATGCCTTATAATGACATGATAACTTTGATAAGTTGGACCTTGGAACATGTTGACGTCCAGACCTGGAGCATCATCAACCATCAGAAGGTTGCCATCAGATATTTTCGACCGAAACATCTACAAGTAATGTATAAACTCTCTCCTAATCCTAGATATACCTACAATGTTGCATTTATTATGGAGTTCGATCAAAACGAATGCGTCCAATACGCCAGGAGTTGTCACGATATAATCAGGTCCTCGCGGGGGTACCCTGAGAAATTTAGAATCGACGCTCATGGTATATATGCCACAACATCTTTGGACACTCATATGATGTATGTAGCCATGATGTTGTGCCGATTTTTCAGGAAGAAGAGCCCTATGAATTTCTCGGTGGAATGGGTATCCATCATGCACGAGGTAGCTGCAAGTTTCAATTTCAATTGGGCCAAAATGCTATCAGATAACTTGGCCAAGGGAATTGTTGGTTACAAAACAACGAAATCAAAAGGGCAACCCATCCCTTTTTACATGTCTACATATATCATGGATTCCATCTGTTTCATGACACCTTTTCCATTGATGAATTGGAGCTGGACCCCATCCAACGCCGAACCCATCCATTTTTATCACTCCAAGTTGTGAGAGGAGAAAGATAAAGATTTATTTTATGAAATATGCCACAATGTCGTAATACTTTTGCATATAGCCCTGTATGGTCACCCACCTCCCCGGATTTCAGACAAGATTATGGGAAACCTAGGAAAGCTCGCAGATTGGTTCATCGAGGAGAATTTCTCCTACATCAGGGTTTTTGTTCATTGCTCGGTTCCCCATCATGCTCTCCCATGATTTTTCTCCGACAGGATGGTGTGCAGAGAAGTGGCATACCAGATAGTGAAAGGATGCATCAGCAAGGAGATGAAGGAAGCATAGAAAATGGTTTGGCTGACTTTCCCTATTCAGGTTGGCATGTTTTCATTATTGGATTTCGGTCACTCCAAAGTTGAGGTTGTGGCCCTGGAGGATGTCAAATTGGTTGACATTGAGTTAAAGAGACACGATCCATGTAAGATAGTGGAAAAACACCTAGCCCAGTTCAACATGAAGTCGTATATACATGAGAACTCCCCATATGATGAAATATTCAGGGGCGTTAAATCTTATGAGGAAGTTCAAGGTAGATTCCAAAACCTACCCCCGGATTAACAAGATGGTTTTCTCATTTTTCAAAAACACACGCGAAACAGTTTGGCAAAGGTACTACAAAGAGAATCAGTAGCCACTTCCCCTTCACAGGAAGCCTTGCCTATAGGTTCTGAATCATGTCACGCTGGTAAGCACAAAGTTGAGGGAACCCCAAAGATCTCAGAGGTGTTAGCACAAGAATTAGAAGCATCATTGTGAGGCCAGTTAAGCCCCCATGCACTAGCTCAACTCAAATATTTCCTAAAGCAGGGACAAGATGTACCTCCTTCGTCACCAACTACTCCTACTGGCACCTCAAATACAACATAACAACAACAGTCCACAAAGATTTCTACTCCAATTACATAATTGACACCTCTGCAATCCATCTTTGGAAATCCTAATTCTGAAATTGTTTTTGTAGGTGATCTTACCCCCATCTTGACTTAAGAGATGCCTCCTTTGGATTTTGTTTTTAGTAAGAAACGAAAAGCCATCTTGAAAAGGGAATCGCACTAGAAATATGGGGCGATAGTTAAAAGGAAGAGGATGGTGTATGACAGGAATGAACGAGATGATCCAGAATTTGCAAAGGAAGTTGCAGGTTCATTAGGTGATTTTTCCACTGCCAATCAATGGTATTTGGACAATTTGACTAAACAACTGCAAAAAAAATTCCTATTGGTTGAGCACTTGCAAAATAATATATACACCATTGAGAAAACTATTAGGAACAAAATGAGTCAATATTTCGAGAAAATCAGAGCTAATGGTCGACAACAAATTCAACAGCTTCAGGACAACCTTAAGGAACTCCATCATAGTTCAAAAACCAACCAAGGTCTAATCACTCAGCATGATGAATTGATAGAGTAGCTGCAAACTAGATTGGACCTAACCGAAGGTACCTCGATAGACATCTCAGCCTTCGAAACTCAAGCAATGGAAATAAATGAGAGGATGGAAGTTTCCCAGCAGGACATTTTTCTGGAGGTAGATGCCATCAAAAAGTGATACCAAGTAATTAAATTTCTTTGAAGGACATCTATGTCAAGGAAAGAGAGGCTCTCTCAGCCTGAACTATGTTTCAAGAAGCCATCATAGTGGTGCAGAAAGATAATGTCCCCGATTTTCCTCTGCTCTCTCCTTCTAAACAATTAAGAGGTGATATGGCCCTAAAGGTATGGGAAACAAATCGGGAAGAGAGCAAAAGATTTTGCAGGGAGGTAAAATACGCTTACCTATAAGCGTTTTCATCATTATAAAAAAGACTAATTGATTTTAAGTGAAGTAATATCTCAGAAGCCCTGGGGAAAATTGATATATAAATGAACCTGCTTAATTCCAGAAAGAGCAAAGAAGAAACTCTGACAACCATTCAGGAAATGAGCTAGATTGATCTTCTTAAAATAAATAAATGGCTAGTGAATCCGAGCTCACAGTTCCAGGCCACAACTCAAGAAGTTAAAAGGATCCAAGAAAATATGCCTCAGGTAGAAAGGAAATTATTCACTTTCGAGGTAAATGAAAAACTTGAGCCCTAAAGGTTCATGGTGGAATTATTGGATAGATGAAACCAATGTCTTGAACATGGAAAAGAAGTCATAGCTGGGAGCAAGTAAGAAAACATGCATAGTGCCCTTTCCTTTTTCCTTCCCTACCTTTCACCTTCCAACAACTACTTATCTCATTCACTCGCAACCTAATCTCCACTTATCCCCAATTCATCATCATACACTTGTTCCATTATTATTATTTCCATGGGCGATTACTTTTTCATATTCCCCTTATCCATTCCTTGATGAGCCATGCAGGGCTATTCATCCAATTATCCTTCCTCCCCATTCTCAAATGTGATTCATTGCATTGTTGAACATATTTGGAGGGACAGATGGAAACAAAACAAAAATGGCCAAGACTATATGATGAATTATTAATGTGGCCTATACAACGTCTGTTTTCAACCTAAAGGACTAAGGAAAAGAGTCGTCTCTTCCAAGCATATGAAGAGACAGAGGAGAACTCCAAAGAAACTCATCAAATTTTTACACACTGTTGTTTTATTCAGATATATGATATTTTAATTAAATATTGTGAGAAGTCCAACCATTTTGAGTTATGATAGATTTTGTATAAGTACATAGATTCAAGATCTATTTAGGGCTGCTTCTTGCTGGATGTAATAGGGAAACTCTCTTTTGAGTATTAATTCAAGTGCAGATAAAGATTCTAATTTTCGTTCAGTTTGAGTTATGTGTTTCCTCTGTATGTTCATTTCTCCGAATTTATTTATGTAATTCCTTGAAAAGTGATTGATTGCAATTTAGTATTACAACTAATGTGATCATATTATATCAGCAATTCATTAGGTAAGAATTTTTTCCTTTGTATTTATTGTAAGTAAAACAAGACCTGCAAGCTGCATGAACTACTGCATTTCATATCTTGTTCAAGGGTGTGCTCTCTACTTTACTCCCACTACAAACAAGGTGAGACTCATCTGCAATTGAAGTCTAGCTTTTTTTAATAGTTTTGTAACTTTCCTTCATTCTATTTGATATTATAATTGTGACTCAGACAACAGAATATGACCTCTGTACTTTCCTATTATTAATTTCATTTAAGGATAATTTCTTATATAACTAAAGGTAGTACAAAGCACTCTTTTAAAAAATTCTCTTTAAACACTCATGATGCCTGACATTACTCTTTGAGCCTTAATATTAATCTTAGGAACAACAGATCCAAATGATAAAGAAATAAAAAGAGTGTGAGAAGCTTGAAAATGAAGTTGTTTTATTAGAGTTCAAGTCAACAAGCTCAAAAAGAATTTGAAAATATCCCAAGTGATATAAAACATTCTCAATTGTCAAAGTCCATGTAGTGACAAGTTTGTACTAGGATACAGGAAACTCATTTTGAGGAAGGTTCAAGATCCATGACGAAAGAAACAAAACAAAAGAGTTCTGCATAATTTCTCAAAGGAAGGAATCATGGTCAACAAGAGTCAGAAAGAAATGAATACAAAAGAACTTCTACATTCAAGAAACAAGGAAACAACCAAAGAGAATATTCTGATGAGCCAAGGAAAGAATTCATAAGGACTACACCATAAATAATATCATTCACTTCTAGGTTTCAAAATGTCTTTTTGGGTCATTTTATTTCATGTACTAACTTTGGACATAAAGTCATGGATTGCAGAGCATATGGAAGAAATGTTTAGGCAAGAAATGCTTATGTGGCCCATCACAATATTAGATGTTACAATTTCCACAAACTTGGACACATATCTCGGAACTATAGAATTATGATGGAGCCTTCCATGAAATAATATAATGATATTAGTTATGAGAAGGATTGGAGAAGAAAAGAAAACCAAGAAGAGAAGATTCCAGAGATTGTACTCACAAGACTTGTAGTGGCACAATATCAGGATGAAAGTACATGACAAGAGGAAGATGCCATAATTCATAAAGAGGATGAATCTATAGGAAAAGAGGAAGATGTCAAACCTCAGGAAGATGATGAATCTACAGACAAAGAGGAAGATTACTCTGCATCAGAGTGGGTATTTTTCTGAGCCATCTGACTTGGAGACTCCTAGAAAATATGAATATTGAGGAGGGGAATTCCAAAAAACAATGCTATATATCAGAGAACTATCTTTCGAGCAGTATGAAGTGTTTACAGTTTCATAGTGGTTTGATGAAAAAAGTGTAGAATGTCTTGTAACAGTTTGATAGCTTGAGGAGCATCTTTCATAGAACATTTCCATCAACTGACAATTATGCAGTATATCATTGGCACACTTCACAGGAAGATGTTTATGATTGTACAAAGGATTCCACACATATATTTAGATAGGGATATATTCTTTACATATTATTACATTTTCAAATTGAGCAGATAATTTGAAGAAAATGAATATGTTGTTATCAGTTGCAGCATATGGGTCAACATTGTGTACAATTTATGACATATTGATAGATATGGACTCATGAGATCTTTGGCATGTCTAGAAATATATATTGACAGGTGGAAACAGTTAGTCACAAGAAGGAAATAAATGAAAGGAACATCAGAACATGGGAAGTGAAATCATCAAAAGAAGCCATACCAGCAAAGGAAAATTGTTGAAAAGTATGGTCATTGATGTCTAAGTAGTGAACATGACAAGCTATGAATATATAAAACCAAATAAATTTGACTGCTTATATATATGTTAGTGAATTACAAGAGGAAGCACCAATGGACAAGAAGCATTGGAAGAGAGGAAATAAATATGTACAAAAATCCCTAGATTAATCTACACAACATCTTGTAGACAATTCAAGGGGAGAGAAATCATCAAAGAAATAAATCAGGAAAGAAACATTAGAAGCATGAATATAGGGGGATACATACTGACATGGGGAGTTACCCTTTTGTCAAAGGGGGAAAAAGTGAAAGATCAGAAGAAAAAGAACAGAAGCATGAAGACAGGGGGGAGCCCCAAAGATGATACCCTTTGCCATTGATGTCAAAGGGGGAGAGAAAAACATGAGGAGAGTAACATTGATGAGGAGTGATGGTCACAGAAGAAGCACAAGTGTTACCAAAAATGTTTGGAGTATAAGTGTTTCCATCAATTCAAAAGGGGGATATTATTTATTAGTTGGTTTTCATTGATGTCAATCCTTGGAGAAATAGAGATGCCCCAAAATTGTGGTCAATATTGATGGTAATTTAGTTTTCATTGAGTCAACATATGTGATGGGTGCATTTGATGAAGTCTTTATGAAGTCTACACGAATACTTGAAAGTGTGGTTATGGAGACCAAATTTTTTTGAGGAATAGGGACATGAAGGACAATTTGAATTTAGGTAACACACTCATATATGAATATTCCTCATCATGTCATTTCCAATGATATGTGGTACGCCAGATGGTTCCTCACGGTTAGGGATATATTCCCTCACGAAGTTGGAATCCCCGAAGAATGGTTAAGAAGCCCATATTTGGTTACAAGTCATTAATGAAAGGAAAAGTGGTTGTAACAATAAAGTTCAAGAAGCCCTAAAGTTAAGGAAATACTTTACATAGAAAAAGTATATATACACCTCAAGAATATCTCATAAGTACATTCACACATAAGATCATTTTAATATCTTCTTGATGAGAAAGTGATATTTTGGCAAGTTTGAGATGGAGAAATCTGAGGCTGCGAAAGAGTGAGAAGATCAAAAGTCTCGGGATTGCATGAGTGCATTTTTTTTTTGAAAAAACCCTAGTATGGTTGATCCCCATGGGTCAGACAACTAGTGTCCCGCGAGGCACCCCTGTGGGTTTCCTAGTGCCTCTCGCATGAGGTCTTGTGTGACATTAGGTCTTAGTCCTACGAGGACAAGAAAAAAATTTGAAAATTATAGTATTAGGTTGCTGAGGTCTGAGGAAAGGTTACATGTCAGTATTATTGTGTATCAGGACAACTACAGGATCAGAGGTATGCTTATGTGTTAGTTTTGAGGCTTATTATTATGTTTTTATGGTACATTCTTGATTCTTGTCATGGTAGTTATTGTGCATGGTACACCTTGGTGATGATATGATACATTCTTGGCTATATTGGTATCTTGTTTGGTATATATTATGGTGATGATATCACATGCTAGAGGCAGATACTAGTGAGGTTGGAATATGTTTGAGGCACATACTTGGTATATGATGTTTGTTGTTATGTACCTTTTTGAGGCACTTCATTGATGATATATTATGGTACATGGTGTATTGCATGATTGAGACATATGAAGAGTAATATGGTATATGCTTGAGGAACATATCATGGTACATGGTTTATGCTTGAGACACATGGTTTGAGGTATATCTTGGATGCATATATTGGTGGTATGGTACAGGTTATGGTACATGGTTGATGCATGGTATTGTACAAGTTATGGTACATGGTTGATGCATGATATGATACAAGTTTTGGTATATGGTTGATGCATGGTATGGTACAGGTATTGATACATGATTGATGAATGATATGGTATAGTTTTTGGTAAATGGTATGATACATGATTGAGGAATGTTTTGGTGATATTGATCATCTGGTTGAGAAGTGTTCTTGGTGTTCTTGGATCTAGTTTCATTGATGTTGAGTATCAATGGTGGTGATAGGTTGATGATGGTATGTCAGTGACAATGGCAGTGACAAGATGATGTGACAATGACAAGTTGGACACAATGACAGGTTTATCAATGATAGGTTGATGTGGTGACTGGTTGATTGATATATCAATGATAGTATCAGTGGTAGTGACAGTTTGGTCTACACTTATATTTAAGGGCTGCAGGATGGGGCAAGGAAAGTGGGGTGTAGCCTCCTTTCGGTTGGTGCTGGAGAACATAGGGAGTTGGAGCTTCCTTTAGGTTGGAGCCTATAAATTAGGGTTTTGTATCCTCCTTCTGGTTGTATCCAGATAATTTAGGGAGCTCGAGCTTCCTTCATGTTGGAGCCTGTATACTAGGGGGTTGGAGCCTCCTTCTAGTTGTAGATGGTAAATTAGGGAGTTGTAGCTTCCTTCAAGTTGGATCTTGTAAAAAGGAGACTAGTTGTAGCCGGATAATTGGGAAGTTGTTGCTTGTAATAAATGTAATCTTGATATATATAAGAAAGCATTATGTGGTTTTCTCCCATTTGGGTTTCCACGTAAATTCTAGTGTACTGTCTATTCGATGTGATGTTGTTGAATGGTATTGCTTATGGTTATATGCTCATGATATATTGAATGCAATCATAGATGACATACTACTGATAATGTTGAATTTTATATATTGTGATTAAAAGTGGTAAAAAGTGTTGATATTGATTCAACCATCCTCTCACTATTCCAACAACCCTACCTCAAGGGTTTTGACTATTTCTTGTGTTGGATATTTGGTGAATGTTTTGGTTTATTCTTGTTGGGATAAAGGGTTATTTCTAGATTTATATTTGTAGATCTATTCAGGTACATAACAAAAATTATGTTCTTTAATTGTCTGAGGTCATATGAGACTATCAATTTTATGAGCCCATGATGTGATAAAAACTCATCTTTTCCCTTTTTCACCTTTAGGATTGTTTACTTTAACGATTGGAGGAGGAATTAAGGGATGCTCAAGTTCTTATATGGTTCTTGATTTGAAATATGTCTGAGCTAGTGTAATAGTGTGAAGTGGTAAGCATATACCACACTCATACTTCCTTCATATGTGATGTACTTGATGATGTGATAGGACACTTCTAGCCAAGGATGAGGGAGGGACTCTCTTTTAATACCATTCTTGTCTTCATCAAGTTTTTCATTCAGGAGGAAGAATTCCTTTTTACAAGTAATGGCTTCATGTCTCTCCTCTTTATCCCAAGGGAGGCCCATGGGAAAACTAGTTATCATGTTGATGGAGGCTTCATTTATTCTACTTACTAGTCCTCTCATTGTGGCCACATACTCCTTATATTTTATATTTGGAAAGTTGAGGTAAAATTCTATAGCCACCTCATCATTATACCCTCTAAGTATTTCAAGGTATCCCAACCAATTGCACTTTTGAAAAGTTTCCTGAATTTTTGGATTATCATAAAACCTATAAGGTTTTGTTGGCTCCCTCTTCTTAAAAACAAATCCCATGGTTGATGTAGATGAGTTGATATTTCAAAGATGATTAGTTAAGTCTTTAAAGGAAGAAAAAAATGAGAGAAGAATTGGTTATTGTTTTCCTGTAGAGGCCTTGTTCAGAAAATGATGATAGCTCATATTTTCTTTAGGTACTCATGGTGGTTAGGAAATTATTGAAAACATTTATTTGGGAAAAAAAATGAGGGTTCTTCCACAAATTCAAGACATGATGATATTTCTATAGTTTTTCCTGTAGGAACTATGTAAGCATCTTTTACAAGAACTCCATTCTACAGGAATGTATCAGTTGGGTTTCTGCATGATATGGTTTTTCTCAAAACATCATACTAATCCTAACAGATTTGACCATGGGTTTGCAAAACATAGGAATTTTGACAATATCTTAGAAGAATTTAACACACAGAGAGTGATTTCTTGGATATGAGGGTTTTAATGGTTACATGTAACAACTTGGTTCCTGGAACTAATTCCTTGGTTGAGTTCTTGTGCTTTGCTAATATTCCTCACATGGGAGCTCATTTATATGCTTAGCATAGATCAAACTCATCTAAATCTTACCCTCACAATTTCGAAACGGCAATTTGAATTATTTTTACTCCAAGTTTTGCCCAATTTTTATATTAGACTATTGTCTTGTCACAACTGTCGACCTGATTTTTTAATTAATCCTTAAGTCATGCTCATGACTCTTGGAATGAGCCTCCACTTAAATTACTTAAGTCCACATGGTAATTAAATCTTAGCATGAATTATGGCCACCCGCCAAATGACACGACATGTGAATTTCCTTGTTTTCATCACCAAAATAGAATTTTATACGTGTTTTTCCCATACAAAATAAGAATGTATATCATTTTGTGAGGGTTTTTGTAATCTAGGTAAAAGTAGGGGAGTGTTACTAGTATTTCAATACATAAGCAAGTATATATTCACATATACATACATATAGACAAATATATACAAATAGTAGTGGAAGCCCAAAGAACAACCTTTATTATATAGATGATACAATACAACACATTCTATCGCTTCTCTGATATATATTTATCTATTTATACCTACATATTTTGTTACCAGGATGTTGTAAGTAATTAAATTCCTAGGTTGGTCGATTAACAAAACTCTCGACCAATTTATACTTTCGACTTCGATAATCGACCGACTAACTCTTAGTCAACTTTTGGGTCTTGTCGACATAGTCGAATATCCCTTACAACATCTCCCCCCATCTCGATTCCTTTATCATCCCGAGCAAGAGGGGAGTAAAACACAATTCTCTTTTACATTGATTGTTTACAAATAGAAATGATAGAAAGAGAGAAACAAGAGGAAATATAGCCAAAATTGTTCTGATGCTTGAAAGGGTTATGGAACCCTATTCGACTGTCCTGCTATGCTAAGATTGTTTCTGCTATTTGAGTCGACTACATCCTTTGGTATGATTTCTATACTAGGTTCAAAGGAATTCTATAGGAATTTGGGAGTTGAATGTTGCAGATGTTGGGTGAAGTCTTGCCATGCATTTATCGACTCGTGTCACTCCAGGCCTAGTGTCTAAGTTGGATTCATCCAAGAGTAAAGTATATTCAAGGAAATCATGTGAATAAGATTATTGGATGACCCATATGGGCTCTAAGATGAGAAGCACCTCATCCGTCTATGAGGAGGAAGGATCTAGGTTAGTAGTAGCTTCTTGAATAGCCTAATACACAACATCTACTATAGACAAGGGTATCACCATCCCAATGTGTGAATTACCTTCGTACAACATGGTCGGGGAAGGTAGGGTCCAAGGTTCATTGAAATACGAAGTACAAAAAGGAACGAACCTCATCGACGACTAAGACTTACTGGATATGGAATTAATATATGAAATCGGTGCCACGAAATAAAAAGTACCCATCAAGGAGGAATACATCTCGACACCAACATTCTCAGTTTTCTTCTGATAATTATCAATAATAAGGACCGAAGGTCCCACTGATGCATTAGCACCAAGATGCACAAATGAAAATTGCTCGATCGTCACAATATTTCCTTCATGAGGAAAGCATAGAACGCAGAAAAATGATGACACAATGGTTGTCATAACGTAATTCCAATTACACCCTAGAAAAATATTGTATTCGAGAGGCATATCAACCACCTTGACCTCGATCTCCACAGTCTTTCCTCCTAACTAGACCAAAAAAGTGGGAAGGATACCATGGGGTCTAAAAGAACACCCATAGAATGTAGTCAACATGGTCATGGATTAAGACAGAGGAAAAGAACCAATGTTTTTCCATCAAGCTAGAGACATCACGGATGTTGAAGCACCTTCATCAATTACAGTACATTTGATGGTAACATTCGTGTACTCCACATGTATTTGAAAGGACATGTGGTAAGCTAATCAAGGCTTAACGTTAGTGACATAAAACTTGATAAACTTTGAGATATATGGGTCTATAGCTCCTAATTCATATAGCAAGGCATTCCTCTATGAAGGAAACGTCTGGAAGACCTCCCAAGCCAACATTACACAAGGGGTTTGGCCCAAATCCTCGACAATCTAGTAATTTTTGGCAGCTCTAGAATTAGGATTGTGGGTAGATCACTTAAGGACTCCTTTCAAAATACAAGGTGAAGTTTTCAACTTATCAATCTGCAAAGGCGTTTCCGAGGGAGGAGGAGGCTCTAGAATTAAAATAGTTTGTGGGGATTTGTAATCACGAGACCGAGTGGTTACATCAATATGAGACTTAACCATATTGATGTAAAGATGGCCACCATATTTTTTTTATGTGGAAATGGGTTAGACAACACGACAGGTGGATGCATTATGAGCCTTGAGGATTCCTAAATTTTGGGGCACAAGTGGGTAAGGTGATCATATTTACAAAGTTTACAGGGAAACTTCACCTTCCTCTTTTCTTCCTTTTTCTCACTAGCATTATTATTCAATTTATCATTATTAATGTCATCCTTATTATTCTTTCCACCATTACAATTATTACCACGTCCTTTCCTCTTATTCCCTCCCAGTTGTTGGTTACCATTTGGGTTTGATGATGGCTATATAGAATGCACATCCACCAACAAGGTGGTGGAGGATGAAGTTGTAGCTTGTACTACTATAGTCTGGTTAAGAGACCAATATTTTGTTAGAAAAACAGGACCGTGGAGCAATAAAATAAAACAAATGCAGAGACAAAACACAGAAGACACACAATACAAGAGAGACACAGATTTACGTGGTTCACCCAGTGTAGGCTACGTCCACCAGAGAAATTTCCAGGTCCTTCCTTTATTATTATCTAGAAAATGAAGGGATACAACCTACAGCAAAACCCGCTGTATATTCCTCTTCTTTCTCTCACAGTCTCCTCTCTCAGAATACAATATTCACCATCAACCATAGCTACGATACATTTCCCTCATAAAAGAGGGTTGCCTTCTAGGGAAAAAACCCCTAACATAATCTCTACTGTTAGATCTGCGACCTTATAATGAACGGTCCAGATTTACATTGAAATTATAATATACTTTTACAAGGGGGGGATAGCCCCCCCAGACCTCACAGAGGGGGTACCCCCCCTCTGCACTCCCCCGCGTGGAAGAGTGTACATACTTATGGGGTGTAAATACTTCATGGGGTATAAACACGGCTGAAAGCAAGGAGCTCTGAATTAGGAAGATAATCAGGCTCCACAACCAACAATCTTCCACTTGGAGACTGATCTCAACAACTCCACCGTTGTTGTATATGCTGG
>JASDQU010509335.1:0-35646 GCA_032191745.1 Picea mariana | reverse complement strand
ATGGGGATTTGATGTCTGACAAGTAGTAGAATATGGATACACAACACCCACCACTCCTCCAACAAATAAAGATGGAAATCAACTCAATGAAAACAATTCAAGGGTTAAAAATGCATTTTCAATGGTCTTAATGAATCATTATATGTCAAAGTTATGCATTGTGACTCTACAAAGGATATTTGGGACAAACTTCAAAAAATATATGAAGGAGATGATAAAGTAAAGAAAGGAAAGATTCAAACTTATAGAGGTCAATTTGAACATATAAAAATGAAGGAAGGTGATGATATTGTGGTTTACATTATGTGAGTTGATGAAATACTAAATTCCATGAAGGGATTAGGAGAAGAAATCAAAGATACGGTAATTGTTCAAAAGGTACTAAGGTCTCTTCCAATGAGATTTCATCCTAATATTTTATCCCTAGAAGAAAGAGAATATCTAGCTACGTTGAGCATGGATGAGTTACATGGGATACTCATAGCCTATTAAATGAGGAAAAAACAAGATAATTCACCGATGAAGGAAGCAACATTCAATGAATCCAAGAAGACAAATAATAATAACCATAATCCAAAGTCAAATCCAAGTTGAGAATCGAGATTTTAGTGATGATTCAGATGAAGATGAAGAAATAACCAACTTCGTAAGGAAGCTGAAGAGAGGAACTGAAAAGTAAAAAGGTATGCTTCCCTTAAAATGTTTCAATCGTGGTAAAATTGGTCATTTTACTAGTAACTGTCCTTATTCTAAGAAGTCAAAAAGTGATGAAGAAGATGTTCCCAAGAAATAAAATAAATATCAAAAGGGAAACAAGAAAGGAGATAAAAGGAAATCCTTCAATAAAAAACTCTACTAAAGATAAGACAGTTCCTCATATGATGAAGATGATGAAAGTGATAGTGAATAAAAAAGAGTACTCTTTATGGATATAGAAACTAAGAAATGAACTCCTGAAAGTGACGAAGAATAAGGTAAAGTGGATCTTGAGGAAGAATTAATCAATGCTTTAACTGAGCTAAAGAAAGAATGGAAGAAAAAAAAATCATTCAAAGAAGAACTCATCTCCTTGAAAACCCAACTTGAAGAAGGAAAGATAAAGAAAGAAGTAATTTAGATCCAAATGATAAAGAAATAAAAAGAGTGTGAGAAGCTTGAAAATGAAGTTGTGTTATTTAGAGTTGAAGTCAACAAGCTCAACAAGAATTTGAAAATTTCCCAAATGATAGAAAACATTCTCAACTATCAAAGGCCATGTAGTGACAAGCTTGTACTAGTATAGAAGAAAAATCATTTTGAGGAAGGTTCAAGCTCCATGATGAAAGGAAAAAAACAAAAGAGTTATGCAGAATTTCTCAAAGGAAGGAATCATGGTCAACAACAGTCAGAAATAAATGAATACACAAGATCTTCTACATTCAAGAAACAATGAAACAACCAAAGAGAATATTTTGATGAGCCAAGGAACGAATTCAGAAGGACTACACCATAAATAATATCATTCACTTCCAGGTTTCAAAATGTCTTTTTGAGTCATTGTTTTTCATGTACTAACTTTGGACATAAAGTCATGGATTGCAGAGCATATGGAAGAAATGTTTAGGCAAGAAATGCCTATGTGGCCCATCACAATATTGAATGTTACAATTTCCACAAACTTGGACACATAGCTCAGAACTGTAGAAGTATGATGGAGCCTTCCATGAAATAATATAATGATATTAGTTACGAGAAGGATTGGACAATAAAAGAAAACTAAGAAGAGAAGATTCCATAGATTGTACTCACAGGACTTGCAATGGAAAAATATCAAGATGAAACTACAGGACAAGAGGAAGATGTTAGAAGTCATAAAGATGATGAATCTATAGGAAAAGAGGAAGATGTTGAAACTCAGGAAGATGACGGATCTACAGGTGAAGAAGAAGATTACTCTGCATCAGAGCGGGTATTTTTCTGAGCCATCCGACTTGGAAACTCCTAGAAAATATGAATATTGAAGAGAGGGATTCGAGGAAGAAGCTCTATAGATAAGAGAACTATCTTTCGAGCAGTATGAAGTGTTTGCAGTTTCGTAGTGGTTTGATGACAAAAGTGTAGAATGTCTTGTAACAGTTTGATTGTTTGAGGAACATCTTTCAGAGAACATTGCCATCAGCTGACAATTATGCAGTATATCATTGGCACACTTCACAGGAAGATGTTTATGACTGTACATAGGATTCCATGCATATATTAAGGTAGGGATATATTCATTACATATTATTCCATTTTCAGATTGAGCAAGCAATTTGAAGAACATGAATATGTTGTGATCAGTTGCAACAGATGGGTCAACATTGTGTACAAATTATGACATATGGATAGATATGGATTCATGAGATATTTGACATGTCTAGAAATATATATTGACACGTGGAAATAGTTAGTCATAAGAAGGAAAGAAATGAAAGGAACATCAGAACATGGGAAGTGAAATCATCAATAGAAGCCATACCATCAAAGGAAAATTGTTGAAAAGTATGGTCATTGATGTCTAAGTAGTGAACATGACAAGATATGAATATCTAAAGTCAAATAAATTTGAATGTTTTTTTATATATGTCAGTAAATTACAAGAGGAAGCACCAATGGAAAAGAAGCACTGGAAGAGAGGAAAGAAAGATGTACAAAAATCCCTACATTAATCTACACAACATCTTGCAGAGAATTCAAGGGGAGAGAAATCATCAAAGAAATAAATCATGAAAGAAACATCAGAAGAATGAAGATAGGGGGAGACATAATGACATGGGGAGTTACCCTTTTGTCAAAGGGGGAGAAAGAGAAAGATCAGAAGAAAAATAACAGAAACATGAAGACAGGGGGCATCCCCAAAGAGAGATACCCTTTACCATTGATGTCAAAGGGGGAGAGAAAAACATGAGGAGAGAAACATTGATGAGGAGAGATGGTCACATGGGGAGCATGAGTGTTTCTAAAAATGTTTGGAGTATAATTGTTTCCATCAATTCAAAAGGGGTATATTATTGGACAGTTCATTGTCATTTATGTCAACCATTGGAGACATCAATATGCCCCATAATTGTGGTCAAGATTGATGTTAAATTAGTTTTCATTGATGTCAACAAAAGTGGTTGATGTCAACATATGTGATGGGTGAATTTGATGAAGTCTTGATGAATTTTACATGAATCCCTAAGGGTGTGTTTATGGAACCCAAATTTGTTTCAAGAATAAGGACAGGAAGGACAATGTAAATGTAGGTAACACACTCATATGTGAATGTTCCTCATCATGTCATTTCTAACTATAGGTGGTATGCCACATGGTTCCTCAGGGTTAGGGAGATATTCCCTCATGAAGTTGGAATCCCCAAAGAATTGTTAAGAAGCCCATATTTGGTTACAAGTCATTAATGAAAGGGTAAAGTGGTTGTAACAAGAAAGTTCAAGAAGCTCTAAAATTAAGGAAAGAGTTTACATGGAAAACACATATATACACCTCAAGACTCTCTCATAAGTACATTCACACATAAGTTCATTTTAATATCTTCTTTATGAGAAAGTGATGTTTTGGCAAGTTTTATATGGCGAAATACGAGGCAGTGAAAGAGTGAGAAGATCGAAAGTCTCGAGATTGCAGGGTGCATTTTTTTTTGAAAAAACCCTAGTATGGCTGAGCCCCATGTGACAACTAGTGTTTCACGAGGCACCCCTGTGGGTTTCCTAGTGCCTCTCACATGAGGCCCTACATGACATCAGGTCTTAGTCCCATGAGGACAAGAAAAAATTGGGGAAATGATAGTACCAGGTTGCTGAGGTCTGAGGAAAGGTTACAAGTCAGTATTATTGTGTATCATGTCAGCTACATGATCAGAGGTATGCTTATGTGTTATTTTTGAGGATTATTCTTATGTTGTTATGGTACATTATTGATTCTTGTCATGGTATTTATTGTGCATGGTACACCTTGGTGATGATATTCTACATTCTTAGCTATCTTGGTATCTTGTTTGGTATATATTATGGTGATGATATCGCATGCTAGAGGCATATACTAGTGAGGTTGGCATATGTGTGAGGCACATACTTGGTATATGATGTTGGTTGTTATGTACCTTGTTGAGGCACTTAGTTGATGATATATTATGGTACATGGTGTATTGCATGATTGAGACATATGAAGAGTAATATGGTATATGCTTGAGGAACATCTCATGGTACATGGTTTATGCTTGAGACACACGGTTTGAGATATATCTTGGATGCATATCTTGGTGGTATGGTACAGGTTATGGTACATGGTTGATGCATGGTATGGTACAAGTTATGGTACATGGTTGATGCATGATATGATACAAGTTTTGGTATATGGTTGATGCATGGTATGGTACAGGTCTTGGTACATGATTGATGAATGATATGGTACAGGTTTTGGTACATAGTATGATACATGATTGAGGCATGTTTTGGTGACATTGAGCATCTGGTTGAGAAGTGTTCTTGGTGTTCTTGGATCTAGTTTCAATGATGTTGAGTATAAGTGGTGGTGACATATTGATGATGGTATGTCAATGATAGTGGAAGTGAAAATATGATCTGACAGTGATAGGTTGGATACAATGACAGGTTTATGTGGTCATTGGTTGATTGATATATCAGTGACAGTATTAGTGGTAGTGACGGTTTGGTATACACTTATATTTAAGGGTAGTAGGATGGGGCATGGAAAGGGGGTTGTATCCTCCTTCCATTTGGTGCTGGAGAACACATGGAGTTGGATATTCCTTTAGGTTGGAGCCTATAAATCAAGGTTTTGTATCTTCCTTCTGGTTGGATCCAAAGAATTCAGGGAGTCAGAGCTTCCTTCATATTGGAGCCTCCTTCTAGTTGTAGCTGGTAAATTAGGGACTTGTAGCTTCCTTCAGGTTGGATATTGTAAAAATGAGACTATTTGTACCTAGATAATTGGGAAGTTGGTGCTTCCAATAAATTTAATCTTGATATATATTCTGTGGTTTTCTCAAATTTGGGTTTCCACGTAAATTCTGGTGTATTGTCTATTCGATGTGATTTTGTTGAATGGTACTACTATAGCAGGAAAAACCCCCTATGGACTACACTAGGGTTAAACATGTAGGAAGATCTAACCATCTAAAAGTATCTTACTCTTTATACTACCCCAAACATACCCCACATTCATACAAGAAATACAAATTAAAAGGATCTGATAACTTTACCTTAAACTCCAAGTCTGATGTCGATACTTTCACGTTCGATTGTTCCTCGACTATAAGTCTCCTCCCAAGGTCGACCTGCATTCACAAAAAGACAAACAAGAAACTATGAACATGCATATCATATATGAATTAGTGGGTTAGATGTCAATATAAAACATAAATCAAACATAAATATTGAACACAACATATTTCGGGACAGAAAAAGTATTCCTTTTATTGATATCACAAAGTTTACTTACAATGAGATCGGGGACTGCTCCGCAAACCTAGTCCAGGATCCTCTTCACCAAGCTCCTACTGTGCTTCCATGTATCTTTCTCCTCTCACACTTATTCTAAGGAAATGGCATAGGCTTATGATGGAGGAAAAAGGGCTAGAATGGGAAATTCTGATCTAAATCTCATAAAGTGGCTGCAATTCTTGGGGCAAGGAGGGGATGTGAAACAAGAAGAGTTTCATTTTTCTTATGCTTATGTTTTGAATGATACCCCAATACATCCTTTTATATGACAAGAGGATGGTTATTCGATTGGATGACGGGCTATAGGTTGTGGGACAGTTGGAAAACTACCCAATAGCCTGTAATCTCAACAAATTCCTTGCAACTTTTTAATTTTTGAAGCATTTGTGGGTATACGCGGGTTGTAATGGTGCATCTAGCATACGTACGCGAGTTGTAATGGTGCAACAAGCGTGTGTACATGGGAAGTAGTGGAGAAAAGCATGTACATCTTCAAAAATAGTGTTTTTAAGAAGAGATGCTTAGTGATGGCTTAGAAAAAATAGAAAGTAAGAGGGCCTGATGCCAGGTGTGCATGTATGGTGCAATTTAGGGTTATAATAGATGCCCCCTAATGTGTGAGGTCAGAAGAGAATCTGATGGTCAAAATACATTAAAAAATCTTCACCAATGTACGAAGAGAGTGAGCCCAGGACCAAAGTTCGGGAGGTGCCATTTGCAAAAATATCAATTGTCTCACTGAGGCGGGCATACCCAGAATCGGGATGAAACAAATTATGGCTGCCAATCAAATACACTACAGATGCATGTCATATAACTATATAAAGTGTATCCATGAGCAATACACAATGGATCTACATCTCAAAATCAAAGATATACATGTATAATATCCATCTTCAAGAAGCCAATGACGCCTAATGGCTGGAGATGAGGCCTTCAGAGCTCGAGTAACAACTTCAAGATCTTCAAAACTTGGATAGGAGTGTAACATGAGTGTACTAATTCACTATCCAAAGTTCTTCGACGGCTCATCAGGGAACATACAAGAGGATCTCAGTGATCAGGAAGAGAACTTCACTGATTTCAAACAAAGACTTGATTAGACTTATGGGGATGGTCGGGCATGAGGGCAAGAGATAAATTGCAGAAAGGATGACTCAAGTTGGGTAAAACTTCCCTTGGACAATAGCACAATAGATGATCAGACTTAGGCATCATGACATTGACATAAGTTCATGATGCAAGAGGCAACATAAACTCTCCATGTGTTTGGAAGGATAACCAAATGGACGAGGACACAACTTTTCCTTTGAGAATATTGGTCCTAATGCATCGGTGGGAACTTCGGTCCCTATTATTGATAATTATCAGAAGAAAACTGAGAATGTTGGTGTCGGGATGTATTCCTCCTTGATGTGTACTTTTTATTTTGTGGCACCGATTGCATATATTAATTCCATATCTGATAATTCTTCATCGTTGATGAGGTCTGTTCCTTTTTGTACTTCGTATTTCAATGACCCTTGGACCATACCTTCCCCGACCATGTCGTACGAAGGTCATTCACACATCGGGATGAAAATACCATTGTCCATAGTAGAAGTTGTGTATCATGCTATTGAAGAATATACTACTAACCTGGATCCTTCCTCCTCGTAGACAGATGAGGTGGATCTCATCTTAGAGCCTGTATGGGTCATCCAATCATCTTGTTCACATGATTTCCTTGAAGATAGTTTACCCTTGGATGAAGAAAACTTAGACACTAGGCCTAGAGGCACATGAGTCCATCAATGCATGGCATGACTTCACCCAACATCTGCAACATTTATCTCCCAACTTCCTACAGACTTCCTTTGAACCTAGTACATAAAGCATACCAAAGGATGTATTCGAATCAAATAGCGGAAAAGATCTTAGCATAGTAGGACAGTTGAATATGGATCCATAATCCTTTCAAGCATCTGAGCAATTTTGGCTATATTTCCTCTTTTTTCTCTCTTTCTATCATTTCTATTTGTAAACAATCAATGTAAAAGAGAATTATGTTTTGCTCCCCTCTTGCTCGGGACGAGAAAGGAATCGAGGTGGGGGGAGATGTTGTAAGGGATAGTCGACTCTGTCAACTAGACCCAAGAGTTGACTAAGATTTAGTTGGTCTATTATCGAAGTCGAAAGTATAAATTGGTCGAGAGTTTTGTTAATCGACTGACCTAGGAAGTTAATTAGTTACAACTTCCTGGTAACATAATATATAGGTATAAATAGATAAGTATGTATCATATAAGAGAGAGAATGTGTTGTAACTTATCATCTATCTAATAAAGGTTGTTCTTTGGGCTTCCAATACTTTTTGAATGTATTTGTCCATATGTATGTATATGTGAATCTATACTTGCTTATGTATTGAACTACTGGTAACACTCCCCTACTTTTCCCTAGATTACAACAACCCTCACAAAATGATATACATTCTTATTTTGTATGGTCAAAACACATATAAAAGTCTAATTTGGTGATGAAAACAAGGACATTCACATGCTGTGTCAGTTGGGGTGGTGGCCATAATTCATGCTATGATTTAATTAGCACGTGGATTAAAGTAATTTAAGTGGAGGCTCATTCCAAGAGCCATGAGCATGAATTAAGGAGTAATTAAAAAATCAGATCGACAGTTGTGAAAATACAACAGTCTAATCTAAAAATTGGGCACAACTTGGAGTAAAAATAATTCAAATCGCCATTTCGAAATTGTGAGGGTAAGCTCTAGCTGATTTTGAACTATGCTAAGCAGAGAAACGAGCTCCCATGTGAGGAAGATGAGCATAGCACAGACACTCAACAAAGGAATTCATTCTAGGAACCAGGTTGTTACATGTAACCATTAAAACACTCATATCCAAGAAATTAGTCTTCGTGTGTCAAAATTCCTATGTTTTGCAGACCCATGATCAAATTTGTTAGTATTAGTATGATGCTTTGAGAAAAACCATATCCTATAGAAACCCAACTAATACATTCCTATAGAACAGAGTTCCTGTAAAAAATTTCTTACACAGTTCCTATAGGAACAACTATAGAAAGATCATTATGTCTTGAATTTGTGGAAGAACCCTCAGTTTTTTTCCCAAATAAATGCTTGCTAAAATTTCCTAAAAGCCATGAGTACCTAAAGAAAATATGATCTATCATCATTTACTGAACAAGGCCTCTACAGGAAACCAATAACCAATTCTTCTCTCATTTTTTTCTCCCTTTAAAGACTTAACTAAGCATCTTTGAAATATCAAATCATCTACATCAACCATGGGAGCTGGGTTAAAGAAGAGGGATCCAACAAAACCTTATAGGTTTTATGATAATCCAAAAATCCAGGAAACTTTTCAAAAGTGCAATTGGTTGGGATACTTTGAAAGAATCAGAGGGTATAATGATGAGGTGGCTATAAAATTTTCCCTCAACTAACAAAATATAAAAGATAAGGAGTATGTGGCCATAATTAGGGGACTAGTAATTAGAATAAATGAAGCCTCCATCAACAGGATAACTAGTTTTCCCATGGGCCTCCCTTGGGATAAAGAGGAGAGACAAGAAGCCATTACTTCTAAAAAGGAATTCTTCCTCCCAAATGAGAAAATTGATGAAGACAAAAATGGTATTAAAAGAGAGTCCCTCCCTCATCCTTGGCCAGAAGTGGCCTATCACATCATCAAGTACATCACATATGAAGGCATGATGAGTGTGGTATATTCTTACCACTTTGTACTATTACACTAGCTCAGACATATTTCAAATCAAGAACCAAATAACAACTTGAACATCCCTTACTTCCTCCTCCAATCATTAAAGGAAATGATCCTAAAGGTGAAAAAGGAAAAATATGATTTCTTAGCACATCATGGGCTCATAAAATTGATAGTCTCAGATTCCCTCAGAAAATTAAAGAACATAATTTTTGCTATGTACCTAAATATATCTGCAAATATAACTATAGAAATAACCCTTAATCTCAACAAGAATAAACCAAAACATTCCCCGAATATCCAACACAAGAAATAGTCAAAACCCTTGAGGTAGGGTTGTTGGAATAGTGAGAGGAGGGTTGAATCACTATCAACACTTTTTACCACTTTTAATCACAATATATAAACTTCAAATTTATCAACAATATGTCATCTATGATTGCATTCAATATATCATGAGAATATAACCATAATCAATACCATTCAACAACATCACATCGAATAAACAATACACCAGAATTTACGTGGAAACCCAAACGGGAGAAAACCACATAATTCTTTCTTATATATATCAAGATTACATTTATTGGAAGCACCAAATTCCAAATTCTCCAGCTACAACTAGTCTCCTTTTTACAATATCCAACCCGAAGGAAGCTACAACTCCCTAATTTGCCAGCTACAGCTAGAAGGAGGCTCCAACCCCCTAGTTTACAGGCTCCAACATGAAGGAAGCTCCAACTATGTGAATTCTCTGGATCCAACCAGAAGAAGGATACAAAACCCTGATTTAGAGGCTCCAACCTAAAGGAAGCTCTAAATCCCTTTGTTCACCATCACCAACCGGAAGGAGGATACAACCCCCTTTCCTTGCCCCATCATGCTGCCCTTAAATATAAGTGTAGTCCAAACTGTCACTACCATTGATACTGTCATGGATATATCAATCAACCAGTCACCACATCAACCTTTCATTGATCAAACTTCCATTGTATCCAACCTGTCACTGTCACATCATCCTGTCACTTCCACTCTCACTGACATACCATCACCAATCTGTCATCGCCACTGATACTCAACATCAGTGAAACTAGATCCAAGAACACCAAGAACACTTCTCATCCAGATGCTCAATATCACCAAAACATGTCTCAATCATGTATCATACAATGTACCTAAACCTATACCATATCATTCATCAATCATGTACCAAGACCTGTACCATACCATGCATCAACCATATACCAAAACTTGTATCATATCATGCATCAACCATGTACCATAACTTGTACCATACCATGCATCAACCATGTACCATAACCTGTAGCATACCACCAAGATATGCATCCAAGATATACCTCAAACCATGTGTCTCAAGCATAAACCATGTACCATGAGATGTTCCTCAAGCATATACCATATTACTCTTCATATGTCTCAATCATGCAATGCACCATGTACCATAATATATCATCAATAAAGTTCCTCAACAAGGTACATAACAACCAATGTCATATACCAAGTATGTGCCTCACACATATGCCAACCTCACTAATATATACCTCTAGCATGTGATATCATCACCATAATATATTCCAAACAATATACCAAGATAGCCAAGAATGTATCATATCATCATGAAGGTGTACCATGCATAATAACTACCATGAAAAGACTCAAGAATGTACCATAACAACATAATAATAAGCCTCAAAACTAACACATAAGCATACCTATGATCCTGTAGCTCACCTGATACATAATAATACTGACTTGTAACCATTCCTTAGACCTCAACATCCTGGTACTATCATTTTCCAATTTTTTTCTTGTCCTCATGGAACTAAGACCTGATGTCACACAAGGCATCATGTGAGAGGAAATAGGAAACCCATGATGGTGCCTCGCGGGACACTAGTTGTCTGACCCATGGGGGTCAACCATACTAGGGTTTTTTCAGAAAAAAATTGCACTCCTGCAATCTCGAGACTTTCGTTCTTCTCACTCTTTCACTGCCTCAGATTTATCCATCTCAAACTTGCCAAAATATCACTTTCTCACAAAGAAGATATTAAAATGAACTTATGTGTGAATGTACTTATGAGAGATTCTTGAGGTGTATATATACTTTTTCTATGTAAAATCTTTCCTTAACTTTAGGGCTTCTTGAAATTTCTTGTTACAACCCCTTTACCCTTTCATTAATGACTTGTAACCAAATATGGGCCTCTTAACCATTCTTTGGGGATTCCAACTTCATGAGGGCATATCTCCCTAACCATGAGGAACCATGTGGCATACCACCTATCATTGGAAATGAAATGATTACGAATATTGATATATGAGTGTGTTATCTACATTTACATTTTCCTTCCTCTCCTTATTCCTCAAAAAAAATTGGGTTACATAACTACACCTTCAGGGATTCGTGTAGACTTCATCAAGACTTCGTCAAATTCACCCATCACATATGTTGACATCAACCACTTCTATTGACATCAATGAAAACTAAATTACCATCAATATTGACCACAATTCTAGGGCATCTCGATCTCTCCAAGGGTTTACATCAATGACAACCAACTGTCCAATAATATCCCCCATTGGAATTGATGGAAACACTTATACTCCAAACATTTTTGGCAAAACTCATGCTCACCCTATGACCATCTCTCCTCATCAATGTTTCTCTCCTCATGTTTTTCTCTCCTCCTTTGACATCAATGGAAAAGGGTATCTCTCTTTTGGGCTACCCCCCTGTCTTCATGCTTTTGTTCTTTTTCTTCCGATCTTTGTCTTTATCCCCCTTTGACAAAAGGGTAACTCCCCCTGTCAATATGTATCCCCCTATATTCATGCTTCTCATGTTTCTTTCCTGATTTATTTCTTTGATGATTTCTCTCCCCTTGAATTATCTGCAAGATGTCGTGTAGATTAATCTAGGTATTTTTGTACATATTTCTTTCCTCTCTTCCAGTGCCTCTTGTCCATTGGTTCTTCCTCTTGTAATTCACTGACATATATAAAAACAATTCAAATTTATTTGACTTCATATATTCATAGCTTGTCATGTTCACTGATTAGACATCAATTGTTGATGATTGCAGCTATGTGAGACATTCTCCAGCTTACAAACCTGTGAGATTTGGATCATTGCAGCTATGTGAGACATTCTCTAGCTTACAAGCCTAAGATAAATCCCCTGAGAAGGGTTTGTGGTTACTATCTAAGACAGAGCTGAAACGTATATATGAACTCCTCCATAGAGAGAGTTGAGAATAAATCCAGATGATTCTCATGTGTAACACATTTAGAAAAGTGATCTATAGAGTTGGATGTGCATGTGGTTGAGCACAAGGTGAATGTGTGAAATCCCAAAGTGCTTGGTGCATCGTCATGAGAACATAAATGAAGATGATGTATTAGAATCCTCTGAGCATAAGAGTTGATGAGAAAATCCAGATGAATCCCCTGTGTAATGCAATGGGAAAGAAGATCTGTTGAGTAGACATTTTTGTGGACGAGTGCAGGTGAATGTGATCCTAGTGGTCGAGCACTAGTGAAGAAGTGGTTCTTCTGTGTAATGCAATGAGCCAGAGATATGGACATCCCTATGGATGTGCCCCTAGTGGATGAGCACTAGTGGGTGTATCAGATCCCTTGCTATATTTTTCAATATTCAGACCTGACTGTAACCCTAATTGTAATGTAAAGGGTACAGGTTGGCCCCATCTTAATGTGACTAGTAATTAATGTAAAAGATAATTAATCTGGTTAATATTAATTATATTATAAGCTAGTGAGGTCAACCCTATTGTGCCAATAGACACTTCTATTGATAGGTTCAATATAGTATAAGTAAAGGTGAATTCTCCATTGAGGAAACATATATTTCAAGTGAGTTTGGAAATTTCATCAGGTACACCTTCTTGGTAAAAGTGCACACCTCTATTGGGCACTATTCTTCTAGGGTTTGAGCACCCTCTTATGTTCTAGGTCTTCTTGGTGGTAAAAATATTTCTCTTGAAGAATATAGCAAAGGATTTGGATGGGTTTTATTCCCTTGTTGAGAAGGGTTTCCCATGATACTTCTTGTGTTCTTGTGCATGGTGCTTCTTCTTGTGATCTTGGTTGTTGAAACATTAATGGTTATGGTTAAATGCTAAAAATGGAATGAATTTCATGCTTAACCTTTCTCATTGAAAAAACAACATGGAATCAGATTATAGGTCTTGAAAGAACCCATTGCACAAGAATATACCAAGTCTTCTCTCCTTTTTGTAGAACCATACGATCGTCCTAGTTTTTCTAGAAAATTTCGTACGACTATCCTTTCTGTGGTGTTCTATCCATTAATACTTGGAATTTGGGGCTATATTTGGAATATAATATTACAGCCTCCTCCAGTGCATCTCCAGAATCTCTTAAAATCAAATTCTGAGAATTTTGAGTTTTTGGCCCTAGGGTTTCTAGGGTGTCAAAATTTCCTGCAGAATCTTAATCTTAGTCTGAAGAAACATTCTTCTTAAAACAACAAGAATCTATGTGACACTATCAATTTGATTGTTGGAAGTCATAAGTCCAACATAATCCAAGGTTACTAATTCAACCTAATCATTAGGTTTTCAAAATCCAGTTGGTGAGAGTTTAAAGAAGCCAATCAAATGAAGAACAAAGCCTTAGTAGAAGATAGGATTGATGGAGAAAGCAATTTCATCTCTTGGAAATAAAGGCTTCAGGTCATCCTTGAAGAAGATGACCTCTTGTATGTGGTAACCTCAAGACAACTTATGATATGTATGAAGCATTAAAAGAAATATTTGAAAGTGACAACACCATCAGAGCTCTTACATTGAAGAGCCAACTTCAAAGTACCAAGATGAAGAAAGGTGACATAGTTTCCATCTTTTTTATGAAGATATTAGATATTAAAGAACAACTAGAGACCATTGGAGAAATCATGTCTAATAGATAACTTGTATTAACCACTCTCAACAACCTTCCAAAAATGCAGGAGCATTTTATTCAGAGTATTAGTGGAAGAGAAGCTCTACCAACCTTTGATAGTCTATGGATAGATTGTATTCAATAAGAACTTAGACTTAGAAATAGAGGAGTGGAAGATTCCTCAGAAGAAAATCATTCTCTTGCACTTCATACAAAGAAAGGAGGAAAATTCAAAATAAATTTCAGGCAAAAATTTAAAGATGAAAAGTCTTCATCAAATCCAGGTTATCAAAGAAGAGATGTTTTAGAAATCTAGTGCTTCAGATGTGACAAATATGGACACTATGCAAGAAATTATCCAACCAGGAAGAAGGGAAGACAATATGCTTCTACCACTGACATTGATCCAGATCCACCTCAAAATAATGAAGAGAAGAGAGAGGAGAAGTATTTCCTCTAAAAAATAAAGAATGACCACAAACCAAGTAAATCAATCGATTTCTAATTTTATAGTTGATTGCATTTTTTGAATAAATGAAGGATATTATCCCTAGCATGGGAGCCCTCAAAGAATTGGACCATTATCTCTGGTACGAGAGTCCAAACCATATTTAATTTATTATTATGCGAGACAAGTAGATATGTTCTCCTTAAAGAAGAGATACACATTCAACAAACCTAGAGAATCTCAGATGGATATTAACAGTGAGACATTACCTTCTTCCCCTTCAGCAGCTCAGAGGGAGACAAAAATTATTCCAACTAATCCAGTTACTCCAGTTTATATAACTAGATATATTATAGTGGGGCATGAAAGGCATGCCCAGGATCTACAAAACTCTGTTAGAATATAAAGAGACACACAAGTCCCTCAAGGGACACCTTGAGAAAGAAAAAGAGTTTTGAAAACTATCCTTCAGTCATGAGCAATTTTCATTGAAGCAAAAACAAAAAAAAAGAGAAATAAATATGGAAATATGCCATAATAGAAGAATACCAGTATATCTTAAAAAATTATGTATAATATATTATTCAGAAACCAGAAGGGAAGTCTGTGAAAACTTCCAAGTAGATAAAGTGTGCAGTTTACAGGAAGTGTCACGAAATACAAAACTAGAGAACTCTCACAAACAGAGGGATTTGTCCATGATGAAACACTTGATTCAATGAGACCATTACATTACCATCCATGAGCTGGAAACAATATCAGATGAATGGATTCTTGATGATTTTAAATCTCAGCAAAAAGTATTGATGATCCAAAACCCATATTATTACATTGTTGGTGACAAGAGCCTAATTTTGATGACTTATTAAGAAATCCTTGTTGTTGGATATAAGTAATCCCCGACTTATGAATTCGAGATGAAGAATATGAGTATGATGCACTACTTCTTGATACAAGAAGTATGACAGGAGACTGATGAGATTTTCCTAAGTCAAGGAAAATATGCAGTGAAAATATTAAAGAAGTTCAGTATGCCAAAATGCAAAATTCACCATGATATATTTAAAGAAAAAGATTGATGATTATTCAGATGATACTAGTCCACAACTGATTGGATTGCTGATGTATTTGGTTGACACCAGAATTGATTCATGCCATGCAGTGAATGTGCTTAGTCATTTCATGAGTCAACTAAGACAGACTCACTAGACAAACAACATAACATGTATTGAGATATATACGAGGCATAGTTGGATGTGGCCTAAGACATGCCTCTAGTGTGAACTTGAGTTTCCAAGATGTGTTGATTCAGATTGAGAAGAAAGTACAAGTGGACCAGAAGAGCACATCCAGTTTTTGTTCTACCATGAAGTTTGCCATGGTTTCCTAATGCAGCAGTAAACACAACTTTGTGACCTTGAGTACCACAGAGGTAGAGAATAAAGCATCAAGTGTGTGAAGCAATGTGACTTCACAAACTTTTGACATATCTACTTGACCATGAGATGGATCCTATGATGATAACTAAGAGCCGTGTGTAAAGCTCCTTGAGAACCCAATGTTTCTCGATGGATCAAAAAATGATCAGATGAAGTATCCTTGTATCATAGATATAATGCAGAATAAAATCGTACACATGCAATACCTTCCTACACATGAGGAGATTGCAGACATCTTCACCAAGCTAATTTTGTGAAGAATTCCTCCCTAGTTGAGTGGGAGTGTTGATGACTCTAGCCAAGACAAATTTCAAAGTACATTTGTGTGATACTTAGCATGATGAAGAATGCCTCCCTATTTGAGAGGGAGTGTTGATGATTGCAACTATGTGAGACATTATCCAGCTTACAAGCATGTGAGATGTGGATCATTGCAACTATGTGAGACATTCTCCATATTACAAAACTGAGAGAAATCCCCTGAGAAGGCTGTGTGGTTCCTATCTGAGACAGAGTTGAGAAGAAATCCAGATGATTCTCTTGTGTAACACAGTGAGAAAAGTGATCTACAGAGTTGGACGTGCCTATGGCTGAGCATAAGGTGAACGTGTGAAATCCCAAAGTGTTGGGTTCATCGTCATGAGAACATAAATGAATATGATGTATTAGCCTCCTCTGATTAGAAGAGATGATGAGAAACTCCAGATGACTCTCCTGTGCAATGCAGTGGGAAATAATATCTATTGAGTGGACGTGCTTGTGGATGAGCACAGGTGAACGTGATCCTAGTGGTTGAGCACTGGTGAAGAAGTGGTTATTCTGTGTAATGCAGTGATCCATAGATATGGACATCCCTATGGATGTGCCCCTAGTGGATGAGCACTAGTGGGTGTATCATATCCCTTTCTATATTGTTCAAGAGTTAGACCTTCATGTAACCCTAATTGTAATGTAAAGGGTACAGGTCGGCCCCATGTTAATGTGACTGGTAATTAATGTAAAATATAATTAACCTGGTTAATATTAATTATATTATGAGCTAGTGAGGTTAGAACTGTTGTGCCAATAGACACTTCTGTTGACAAGTTCAGTATAGTATAAGTAAAGGTAAACTCCCCATTGAGGAAACATATATTTCAAGTGAGTTTGGAAATTTCAGCAAGTACACCTTCTTGGGAAAAGTGCACACCTCTTTTGGGCACTAGTCTTCTAGGGTTTAAGCACTCTCTTGTGTGCTAGGTCTTCTTGGTGGTGAAAGTATTTCTCTTGAAGAATATAGCAAAGGATTTGGTTGGGTTTTCTTCCCTTGTTGAGAAGGTTTTCCCATAATACTTCTTGTGATCTTGGTTGCTACAACATTAATGTTTATGGTTAAATGCTAAAAATGGAATGAAATTCATGCTTAACCTTGCTCATTGAAAAATCAACATCAATGACCATACTTTTCAACAATTTTCCTTTGATGGTATGACTTCTGTTGAGGATTTCACTTCCCATGTTCTGATGTTCCTTTCATTGCTTTCCTTCTTGTGACTAACTTTTTCCACCTGTCAATATATATTTCTAGACATGTCAAATATATCATGAATTCATATATGTCCATATGTCATAAATTGTACACAATGTTGACCCATCTGTTGCAACTGATCACAACATATTCATGTTCTTCAAATTGACTGCTCAATCTGCAAATGGAATAATATCTAATGAATATATCCCTACCTAAATATATGCATGGAATCCTATGTACAATCATAAACATCTTCCTATGAAGTGTGCCAATGATATACTACATTATTGTTATCCGATGGGAATATTCTATGAAAGATGCTCCTCAAACAATCACACTGCTACAAGACATTCTACACTTTTGTCATCAAACCATTATGAAACTGCAAACACTTCATACTACTCGAAAGATATTTCTCTGATCTATAGAGTTGCTGCTTGGAATCCCCCTCTTCAATATTCATATTTGCTAGGAGTCTCCAAGCCGGATGGCTCAAAAAAATACCCGCTCTGATGTAGAGTAATCTTCCTCTTCCTCTGTAGATTCGTCATCTTCCTGAGTTTTGACATATTCCTCTTTTCCTATAGATTCATCATCTTTATGACTTCTGAGATATTCCTCTTGTCATGTAGTTTCATCCCGATATTGTGCCCTTACAAGTCCTGTGAGTACAATCTCTGGAATCTTCTCTTCTTGTTTTTTTTTTCTTCTCCAATCCTTCTTGTAACTAATATCATTATATTATTTCATGGAAGGCTCCATCATACTTCCACAGTTCCGGGCTATGTGTCCAAGTTTGTAGAAATTGTAACATTCAATATTGTGATGGGCCAAATAAGAATTTATTGCCTAAACATTTCTTCCATATGCTCTGCAATCCATGAATTTATGTCCAAAGTTAGTACATGAAAAATAATTACCCAAAAAGAAATTTTGAAACCTGGAAGTGAATGATATTCTTTATGGTGTAGTCCTTCTGAAATCTTTCCTTGGCTCATCATAATCTTCTCTTTGGTTTTTTCCTTGTTTCTTGAATGTAGAAGTTCTTATGTATTCATTTCTTTATGACTCTTGCTGACCATGATTCCTTCCTTTGAGAAATTATGCATAACTCTTTTGTTCTATTTCTTTCGTCATGGAGCTTGAAGCTTCCTAAAAATGAGTTTTCCGTTATCCTAGTAAAAACTTGTCACTACATGGGCTTTGATAGTTGAGAATGTTTTCTATCACTTGGAAGATTTTCAAATTCTTGTTGAGCTTGTTGACTTCAAATCTTAATAACACAACATCATTTTCAAGCTTCTCACACTCTTTTTATTTCTTTATCATTTGGATCTACATTACTTCTTTCTTTCTCTTTCCTTCTTCAAGTTGGGTTTTCAAGGAGATGACTTCTACTTTGAATTATTATTTTTTCTTCCTTTATTTCTTCAGCTCAGTTAAAGAATTGATTAATTTTTCCTCAAGATCTGCTTTACCTTCTTCTTCGTCACTTTTAGGAGTTCATTTCTTAGTTCCTATATCCATAAAGAGTACTATTTTTTATTCACTATTGCTTTCATCATATTCATCAGATGAGGAACTTTCTTATCTTTAGTAAAGATTTTTATTGAAGGATTTCCTATTATCTCCTTTCTTGTTTCCCTTTTGATATTTATTTTCTTTCTTGGGAACTTCTTCTTCATCACTTTCTGACTTCTTAGCATAAGGACATTTTCTAGAAAAATGACCCATTTTACCATGATTGAAACACTTTAAGGGAAGCATACTTTTTTAATTTTTGGTTCCTCTCTTTAGCTTCCTTATGAAGTTGGATATTTATTCATCTTCATCTGAATCATCACTACAATTGCAACTTGGATTTGACTTTGGATTATGTTTATTATTCTTTGTCTTCTTGGATGCCTTGAATGTTTCTTCCTTCATCGGTGAATTATCTTGTTTTGTCCTCATTTCATAGGATATGAGTATCCCATGTAACTCATCCATGCTCAACATATCTATATATGCTCTTTCTTCTAGGGATAAAATCTTAGGATGAAATCTCCTTGGAAGAGACCTTAGTACGTTTTGAACAATTACTATATCTTTGATTTCTTCTCCCAATTCCTTCATGGAATTTACTATTTCATAAACTCACAGAAAGTCAGACACAATACCATCACCTTCCTTCATTTTTAGATGTTCAAATTGACCTCTGTAAGTTTGAATCTTGGCCCCCTTTACTTTATCATCTCCTTCATATATTTTTTGAAGTTTATCCCAAATATCCTTTGTAGAGTCACAATGCATAACTTTGACATATATTGATTCATCAAGACCATTGAAAATTGCATTTTTAATCCTTGAATTTTTTTCATTGAGTTTATTTCCATATTTATTTGTTGTAGGAGTGGTAGGTGTTGTGTATCCATATTCTACTGCTTGCCAGACATCAAATCCATGTGATTGTACATAATTTTTCATTTTTTCTGCTCCAGAAGGAATAGTTATGTCCATTGAACTATAGTACCCCAACCTTAGCATACTCCATGATCTTCCTTCCAGTGGTTATACTATTTATTAAAGAAACCTGCTTTGATACGAATTGTTGGAATACTAGGGGGTGTGTGAATCAATATGAACACTTTTTACCACTTTTAATCACAATATATAAAATTAAAATTTATCAGTTGTATTTCATATATGATTTCATTCAATATATCATGAGCATATAACCATAATAAATACCATTCAAAAACATTACATCAAATACACACCAGAATTTATGTGGAAATCCAAATGGGAGAAAACCACAGAATGCTTTCTTATATATATCAAGATTAGATTCATTGGAAGCACTGAATTCCTAATTCTTTAGCTACAACTAGCCTCCTTTTTATAGGATCCAACCTAAAGGAAGCTACAACTCCCTAATTTACCAGCTACAACTAGAAGGAGGCTCCAACCCCCTATTTTACAGGCTCTAACCTGAAGGAATCTCCAACTCCCTGAATTCTATGGCTCCAACCAAAAGGAAGATACAACCCCCTGATTTATAGGTTTCAACTTGAAGGAAGATCCAACCCCTTATGTTCTTCGACACCAACTAGAAGGAGGCTACAACCCCCTTTCCTTACCCCATCATGCTTCCCTGAAATATAAGTGTAGAACAAACTGTCACTACCACTAATACTGTCACTGATATATCAATCAACTAGTCACCACATCAACTTGTCACTAATCAACATGTCATTGTATCTAACCTATCACCATCACATCAACTTGTCATTTCCATTTTCACTAACATACCATCATCAACATGTCACCACCATTGATACTCAACATAAATGAAACCTAATACAAGAACACCAAGAACACCTCTAAACTAGATTCTCAATATCACCAAAACATGTCTCAAGAATGTATCATAGCATGTACCAAAACCTATACCATATCATGCATCAACAATGTACCAAAACAACTACCATACCATGCATCAACCATATACCAAAACTTGTATCATATCATGCATCAACCATGTACCATAACCTATACCATACCATGCATCAACCATGTACCATAACATGTACCATACCACCAATATATGCATCCAATACATACCTCAAACCACGTGTCTCAATAATAAACCATGTACCATGAGATGTTCCTCAAGCATATATCATATTACTCATGATATGTTTCAATCATTCCATACACCATGTACCATAACATATCATCAATGAAGTGCCGCAACAAGGTACATAACAACCAAGATCATATACCAAGTATGTGCCTCACACATATGCCAACTTCAATAGTATGTGCCTCTAGAATGTGATATCATCACCATAACATATACAAAACCATATACCAATATAGCCAAGAATGTATCATATCATCGCCAAGGTGTACCACGCACAATCACTACCATGACATGCCTCAAGCATGTACCATAACAACATAATAATAAGCCTAAAAAATAACACATAAGCATACCTTTGATCATTTAGTTGACCTGATACATAGTAATATTGACCTGTAGCCTTTCCTCAGACCTTAGAAACCTAGTACTAGATTTTTCCCATAAAACAATTGTCTTCACGGAACTAAGACCTAATGTCACACAGGGCCTCACGTGATAGGCAGTAGGAAACCTGTGAGGGTGCCTCAAAGGACACTAGTTGTCTAACCCACTGAGGTAAGCCAAACTAAGGTTTTTTTTAGAAAAACCTTTGCACTCCTACAATCCCGATACTTTCACACTTCTCGTGGTTTCAATGCCTCATATTGCATTCTCTAAAACTTGCCAAAATATCACTTTCTCACATAGAATATATTCAAATAAACTTATGTTTGAATGTACTTATGAGAGATTCTTGAGGTGTATATATAATTTTTCTAATCAACCTATTTCCTTAACTTTAGATATTCTTTAACTTTCTTGTTATAACCACTTTACCCTTTCCTTAATGAATTTTAATCAAATAGGGGCTTCTTAACCATTCTTCGGGGATTCCAACTTCATGAGGGCATATCTACCTAAACATGAGGAACCACGTGGGGTACCACCTACCATTGGAAACAACGTGATGAGGAATATCCATATATGAGTCCGTTACCTATATTTACACTGTCCTTCTTGTATGTATTCCTCAAAGAACTTCAGGTTACATAACCACACCTTTAGGGATTTTTGTAGACTTCTTCAAGATTTCATCAAATGTACCCATCAAATATGTTGACATCAACCACTTTAGTTGACATCAATGAAAACTGACTTACCATCAATATTGACCACAATTCTGGGTCATCTCGTCTTCTGCAAGGGTTGAAATCAATGACAACCAACTACCCAACAAGGATAACACCATATATTATTCCTTATGGAAGGAATGCAATCCTCAAGAAATTCTTGATACATTCACAATATTCTTCACTATGCTTCATTACATTGCTTACACTTATTTATATAATATTTTGTCTATCTCCTATGAACATTCTAGAGAAGGAATATTCTAGTAGGTAGAACCTTCTAGAAATCCTTCTCACCTTTATTTTGTTCACACTATTACATGGGCCTTATTTAATAATATAGTATACCTATTCCATCTTACATTAAATGGCCTCCACTAATAACATATAACCACATTACCATTGGGTACCTCCCTAAGTAGGATACAATTTTGTGGGAAGATTTCATAAATATGGATCTGTAAGGATTTGAAGAGGTACAAGAAGTAATGAGTGAGGAGAGGAAAAAGGGATAAGAATCTAAGAGAATCACTAGGCCCAAAATATCAAAACAACAAAAGAAAGAGAAAAAGTAGAAAGTGGATGAAAAGGAGAAGGAAGTGGTTGATGCTCTAACTGCACTAGGGAACCTTTTTGTCGGTCTCTTAAGAATCACTATTGTAGAATGGGTGTAGCCCAGAAGGAGAAGATATAACAGAATTAGAAGGAGTGAAAAGAAGAAAATCACAAGACTAGCTACTCCACTCACCATTACATCACAAGTGGAAGAAGTAAGGATTCTCCTAGTCCAGATGTACCATAAGAGGAAAAATGGAAGGAACCTCAAGAGGAGGAAACAACAAAAGAAGAAAAACCACTCCCTCTTGAAGGGACCTCCAAGACAAAGAATGATGTAGATAATATCCTCTTTTCAACCTTATTAAAGTTAGATAAGGCCAAAGTCGATGTCATCAAATGGAAAACTAGAAGTGGCACCTTCAAATTCTTGCTACATTCCTTCTGGTGGCCGATTCCTATTACCTCTTTTCTTATGGTGAACCCCCCTCTTTTATCTAGTATTTCATCTGGAGGGAGTCAGGTTTTTGGTATGGGAAACCCCCTACACAGAGTTCCTTCATCTAGGAGAAACATAAATCCTCATATGAGTAATCCTTATAATGTTTCTTTCTCTTCGCAAGCGGCTTCCCCAATTCCCTTAAAACCTTTTATGAATCAATTGAGAGGAGGATACTACCCTACTGGAGAGGGACATGGTATATATCATAACCTTGGTTAGCCTACGATCTCACAAAACTAGTATTTCCCGAGAGCATTGATCTAGATGGATCTCAGTGGCCATCCACCTTTTCCACTGAATCCCTGTTGTGAGGGAAATCTCCTTACGGACTAGTAAATAGGGTTAGACTTTGCATGTAGATATGACCTAGAGAAAATCTACTTTCTACCTTCATCCCCAGACTTAAATCCCATTTCTTTTCAGTAAATGTATGGCTAGATCAACCTACCTCATTCTAGGCGTTCGATGTCGATCCCTTGTCGTACTTGATCACTTGTTCACAGTTCTCCTTTCCAACGCTGACCTGCATACAAGACAAGCAACAACTACACAAGTATATTACCTATAGACTAATGGATTAGAGATTCAAATATGTATTTAACAAACTATGAATAACTCATGAATTGGGACGGGAAAAACATTTTCTTCATTACTTTGAATGAGTCAACTTACAAAAGTTGAGACTGGCCACCACTCCACGAACCTGATCCTGGGATCCTCTTCAACTATCCTCCAACTGCTTTGCTTTGTATCTCTGCTGGCACAAGGAAGGCTAAAGGGTTGGGACAATGGGAATATGAAAATGGGCAGAGTTTCTTCGCTATATTTTTCCCCTTTTCCAAATGGGACCCCTACCCCTTCTTTTATAGGCTAGAAGGAGCTAGGTATTTGGACGAAACCTTGGCCATGCATGGCCGGGAGTTTCAGTTAACTCACCCAAAGCTATGTGTTCCGTCAGAAACTTTCCTTTTTTTGTGCTTTTGTCGATCCACGTGGGCTGTTTTAGGTCAGCCAGCGTGTACACGCATGCAGTAATGAAGTAGGACGCGTGGGCCCTTATAAAACAGGTTTTTCAAAGAGTTTGTTCAATAATGGCTTGGAAAAGAAGAGCTATGATATGGCTAGATGTTAGGTAAGCATGTATGGTGAAATTTAGGGTTATAACAAATGCCCCCTAATGTATGAGGTCAGAAGAGAATCTGATGGCCGAAATACATTACCAATCTTTTACTAATGTGTCGAACAAGTGAGCCCAAGAACCAAGAATCGGGAGGCACCATCGGCAAAATAACAAATGTCTCCCCGAGGCAGGAATACCCATGCTTGGTATAAAATAAATGCATGGCTACCAATCAAATACACTGTAGATCCATGTCATATAACTATATAAAGTGTAGCCATGAAAAGTACACAGTGGAGCTACATCTCGAAACCAAAAGATATACATGAAAAGTATCCATCTTCGTAGAAGCTAATAAGGCCTGATGGCTGGAGATGAGGACTTCAGAGCTCGAGAAACAACTTCAAAATATTCAAAACTCAAATAAGAGTGTAATATGAGTGTACGACTTCATTACCTAGAGGTCTTTCAACGCTCGTCGGTCATGAACTGGAGAATCTTGATGATCATACTGAAAGCTTCATTGATTTCAAACAAGGACTTGATTGGATGTTTAAGATGACCAGGTATGATGGAAAGAGACAAAATGCAGAGGGGCTGACTCAGGCTTGGTAAAAAAATTCCCTTGGACAACAGCATGACAAATGATGAGACTCAGGCAGCATGGCATTAACATAAGTCTACGAGGTAGGAGGCAACGCAAACTCTCCATATGTTTGGAAGAATAACCAAATGGAGGAGGACACAACTCTATGTGGTGAGAACATCTTCCTAAGGTCATATTAAATCCCAAGGTTTGATGAACAAATGGATAGATGTGCTTTATTTAAAGGCGACTCATTATGCTGCTAGTAAAGAAAATACTTTTCCCTTCCTCTTTTTGGGGTATATTTGATTTGTTTGTATTTTTTATTTTTTTAAAATAATTTTGGACGAAAGAATAAAGGAATGTTATGTTACAATGGAGGAACGAGTGTTACAAACATACAAGTTCAAGGAGCAAGGACAAGACTGATGTTCAGAATAATGATACTCAGGAAAAATCCTCCAGGGGCCAAAGGTGTCAAGACGCAGAGGAAAAGTGCTACAGGGCTTGCGTATAAGGCATGCTTTAGATGGTTCAGTTGAGAGCAACATGGAGCCAGCATTAGGCCAAAGATGCAGGTATGAAAATGCGATTTAATAAAACACACAATGGTAACATCCTTCGATGTAAGTTTAACAAGCCCAGAGAAGGTAAGCTTGACATTTTTTTCATATTTAGAGAGTCTGAAAAAGCGTAAAAGGAGACTCCATTGGGGTACCTTTTTCGAAGATAGTCTAGTCGGTTCGAAAAAGGGGTAAACTAGTACCTTTTTAACGAGTGTGATAAGGACAAGATCACTCGGCCATTTTTTCACTTTTAAGGAGTCTGAAAAAAGCTTAACTATGGACTCCGTTAGGAATGTTCTTCTGGACCATTTTAACGAGTGTGAAAGAATAAGGTCACTCGATGATATTTTCAATTTTAGGGAGTCTGAAAATGGCTTAACTATGGACTCTGTGGGGGTTCCTTTTTCGTAAGCTTAGTCCCTCAGGCCCAAAAATGGGGTAAAATTATACCTAAGGGTACTCTTTTAAAGAACGAAAGTTCTATAGAGTATACCTTTGTTCGTACAGTTGATCATCTGGACCGAAAAAGGGGTAAACTACCGTCGAACAAACGTGACTTCAAATTTCAATTTAATGAGCGTGAAATGCCACAACTTCGCTCAACAATATTTTCATGTTTAGAGGGTCTGAAAAGGGCTTAAAAGAAGACCTGTTGTGTTTTTTGGGAGTCTCGAGGGTGAGGTCAAGAGTGAAAAAGAATCATGAAAATGAGGCTCAAACTTGTTAATCAGGGAAAATACAAAGGACTCCCTAGCCGACAGTGATGAGAGATGGCATGGACACCTTAATGCAACCAGGATCTACCGAGGGCATCCATGTTTAGGTAAGTTCTACCACCAACTCACGACACTTCTAAAACAATAATGATGGTTCCATGTCGCAACTTGATGGGATCGATCCTATGGCAGAGGGATAAAGACAACAAAATACAAAAGTCGTGGTAGCAACCTAACCTATGTGCTCAAGTTGGTCATCTGAGATTTTTCCATAAATCGTAAAAAGTGTCCCAAAACTCCTAAAAAGGTTCTGATACCTGATCAAAACTCTTCCTTGCAACTCCTGAATCACTCTAAATGGTTTTTGGTTTAAAGAAACTAATAAGGGAGGCCAAAAAAGTGACAAAAAGAGGCCAAAAAATCTATAAATAGAAGCTGGCAGCTCATTATCACCATTGCTCATTTGGAAATTGACTCTGGAGACAAAACACCCCCTTTGATAAAACTAGTGATTCTGGGAGCTACAGTGGATGAAACGAACTTTTTTCTGGACCGAGTAAGTACAAACTCCCTTGTCTAGTTATTCAATTCTTTACTTTTGTTTTGCATTTCATTTTTTGGGTGGGCATCAACCTTTAAAAGGTCGGCCCTAGGTCCACGTGGGCTATCTCTGGATAGGCCGCGTGTACACTCGAGCAAGGTAAAACCTGCCCACGTGTACACACTACTGTCACCTAGACAGCACACGTGGACCCCCCCTTTATAGATAAAAAATCAAACAACACTTACTCACCCTCCTAAACCTTGTTGTTTTGGCAGGATGTATGTCCACTGGAGGGAGAGGGAGCATGAAGAAGTTGGTGAGTTGGTCGTAGAAGACCCGAATGCTATGGCTGCGTTAATGCAATGTGGTTTACTAAAGTTTTTCCTATGTCCTTTTATGTGGGTGCAATCGAGGCTACCGAATGCCTTGGTTGACTATTGGCATCCTGATGCAGAAGCTTTCATGCTAGAGGGGAAATTACTGGTGCCCACCACTGAGGATATCTACTTTTTGACTGGCCTCTCAAGGAGAGGGGAACCAGTCAATTTCAAGACGTTTCCGTTGGGGCCACATAACATAGCGGAACTGATAGCCCTGTACTGTGAGGTTGGGACAGACCGTTAGAGCTCCCAGGATTCTATAAGCAAGGTCACTAACATATCGCTAAAAGTGATAGTATTGCTCATTGGGCAGATTACCGGTTCAGCGGCCTTGCATCAGGCGTCCCGCACACAGATGAACTATGTTGTCCAATTCTTGAATGCACAAATTTTTGACTGGAGTACTACACTGCTGGAGTGCATGAAGAGGCAATTGACAAATTATTGTCAGCGGACATAGAGGAACTTCGGGTTTGGGACTATTTTGTGCTTGTTCTTTTTCAACAGAGTTCCGAGTTTTAGTCCTCAGGTAGTGGTATGAGGACATTAGGCCTCGTTTCCTACATTGTGTAGATGGGCCGTACTACTGCCACGATAGGGTGGTGGAAGGACAAATGAGTCCTTCGACGATGACTTTTTTGCCTAGATGTCGTGGTCGATACCTGTGATCGAGGATTACCCATATGCAGGGATAGACTTTTCGAGGGATCCTGAGATACCCGTGCCTCCTAGTGAAGAGCGAGGAGAAATGGGTAAGTCTTCATATTTGTAGCTGTTTTTATTTTTTATGGGTCATATGTAATTTTTATGTCATTTTGTTATATATCATTTTTGTTGTACGCCAGAGTATTTGACGGATATACATTTGTTGCATGTAGATGTGGGACCAGTGAAGCCTGCCGATTATGCAAGGAACAAGCATCGTCCTCGACCCAGGGCCGCATCCACCACTGCCGGGGGACTAGCAGTAGCAAGAGATATCCCAGCCAGGGAGGCTGAGAGGGTACCTAGACGAGATGAGCGAAAATTTACTGCACTCACTCGCACAGTCTCGATGGCAGAGATTGAGGACTTGCTGCCATCCATGCAGCCTCATGTAGTGGGGGAACCTCGGACATGGGTCCGATTGTTTAGGCGTTTAGCCCATGCTGTGGACTAGTATAACAGGGCCCATAGGCCCTGACTTCTCTTTAGACACTTTATGTGCTATGAGCACTACTTGTACATATTTTTTGAGGGCATACGCCCCGTGACTTGTATATTTTTGAGGCACTTGCATCCATCTGTATACTCTGGTTACTTTTATGATTATATATGGATTTTTATGTCTTTTTGTGTATTATGGATCATGTGTTAAAAAAATTATTTACATGTTTATGTGAATTTCCTTTTATGTGTGTGCAAGATGCCAATCTAAAATGTGATTAGCTAGAGTATCTATAACTTGGTTTGATCTCCTAGGAACATGAAAATATGTAATATAATCAAAGTTTCATTCTAAGAGACGTACCCTAAGGAATCATCGGTGTAAGGTCGGGTCATGCACCTAGTAGACTCTATTTAACTGAGACACAACTAGCTGAGCATCGAGATAGACCCAGAGATGAGAGATACCAAATGAGAAAGCGTCAGGAAGTAACTCAATAAATGCATTATACTCGGAAACATTATTTGTGGTGTCACCTAAGCATACCCCTCTGAAAGATAACAACTGGCCTTGAGATGTAAATATTACCGAAGATGCAAAGTCAAGCCTCCAAGTGTTCTAGCTTGCACCATCTGCGTACCCAATGAACACCTCGGATTCACTTGACATCTGCCACAGTGACGAAAGAAAGTATCAACGACATGTCCATAATACTAAAAGAAACTAGAAAGTAATAGTACAAAACACTATACATATGTTACAAAAAGTTACCCACAGTGACCTGCCTATGAGTGATACTTCTTGAGGTAGGGCCCATTTCGAGGCTCCGCCAAAGCATTCCCTTCAAAGTCAACTAGATGATAAGCGCCCTTTTTTAAAACCTCTTTTATGACGAAAGGTCCGAACCACATGGGTTTGAATTTTCCTGCCCCCAAGGGGTCCTTATCTTGGTCATAGTCCAGGATGAGGTCGCATTCAGGGAAAATCAGAGGACAAACGAACCTATCATACTGACACTTAACCTTATGTTTGTGAGCCTCTTTGGCTAGGGCCACATCACGATGCTGCTCAAGGTATACTAATGGTTCTTCAAGTGGAGAAGTGTCTGGCGATAATTGTACTACCAATTTTAGAGACAGAATCTGGCATTCGATGGGCAAGACTGCCTCCAACCTGTAAACGAGTTGAAAAGGTGAGAAACTGGTTGCAATCTTAACAGATGTTCGGTAAGCCCATAATGCTGAGTATAACATCAAATGCCAATTTGACTTGGTTGAGTTGATAATTTACTGTAGAATAGTCTTAAGAGTTTTGTTTACAGCTTCCACCTATCGATTAGCTTTGGGGTAGTAGGGTGATGAATGTTCTTGTCGTAACCCAAGATTTGATGTTAACTCGGTCATCATTTGGTTCTGAAAGTGACTTCCATGGTCAGTGACAATATCTCTCGGGACGTCGAACCTTTATATTATCTAGTTGAAAAGAAGGAGAGTTGCAGTCTCTCCATCATCCTTAAATGTTGGCATAGCTTCAACCCACTTTGTGAAGTAGTTGACAACTACGATGATGTAGCGGTTCCCCCTTGTCGAAGGAGGGTTGCATGTAGTGTAATCAATCCCCCACTTGGTGAAGGGACCAACTGTGATGACAAGAAACAGAAGCGACGTGTGCCCTCATCTTTCGTGAGAAGATTTGGCGCGGGTGGCACCTCTTGACCGATTCGATACAATCTTTGATTAGCGTCGGCCATAAGTAACCTAGTCGTAGAATATTTTGGGTTTTTGCCAAACAAAACAAATGACCTCCACATGCTCCGGTGTGGCAATCGTTAAGCACTATAATTGACTCCTCATGAGTGAGACATCGACGCAAGATGCAATCTACACCTCTCCGATACAAAGTATCATTGAGTATGAGATAATTTTTAGCCTGATGGAATATGCGTCGACGTTCGTCACGATAAGCAGAGGTGGGAAAATTCAAATTTTGGAGATAGATAAGTATATCTCCATACCAGGGATCAAGAGATGTTATTAAAAACATATCTCCCCGAATAGGCGATTCTTCAGGCACAACATCACCTGACTCAATCGGAAGTTCTGAAATAAGTTCTGCGAAGACCAGTGACTTTTTGGACTTTGCTAAAATGAAGTCTAAGTCAAACTAATAGAGGATGACTATCCATCTACTGATTTTTCCACCTATTACCCATCGTGTCAACATGTACTGGAATGGATTCACGACAGCAATGATGGTGGTCTTGTGAAACAGAATGTAATGATGGAACTGTTGAACATCATGAACTGCTGGAAACACAAGTTTTTCAATATGAGAATAATTGAGTTCTGGTCCTACAAGGCCTCATCTTAGGTAATAGATCATGTATTCTAAGAACAATTCATCTTCCTAAACTAAAACCATGCCAATGGTTGTAATAAGAAATCTTTGTTGTAGTTAGGTGGCCGTAGCAAAGGGGTAGTGGTGAGGGCATGTTTCAATGTGTCGAAAGAGCGTTGAGAACCCTTGCCCCAGTAAAAGGGACTCTAAAGTTGAAGTATTGTGCATGGGGGGGGAAACTGAATTATTTCCTCCACTTTGAGAGGATCGACCATGATCCCTGTTGTTGATATGATGAAACCTAACAAACGTCCTGACGTTATGCAGAAGCTGCACTTGTTTGGATTCAAGCGAATATGAAAGTAGCGACAACGTTCGAAGATAAGCCAGAGGTGCTTGGGATGATCTGTTCTCTTGTGAGATCATTATGCTAAATCATCTAAATAGGCCTCGACTATATGATTAAGTTCATGGAAAGAAAAAAACATGGCCCGCTGAAAATTTGCTCTAGCATTTTTAAGACCAAAAGGCATCTTATGATATGTGAATGTACCCCAAGGACAAATGAATGTCATTTTATTTTGGTCCTTGGTTTTGATCTAGATTTGATTATATCTCAAAAAACCATCCATGAAAGAAAAGGTCTCACAACCAACACATTCATCAATGATCTGGTCGATGAATGGTGTTGGAAAATTATCTTTGGGACATTCCTTGTTCAAATCACGGAATTCGGTACATACACAAATTGTGCCTTGTTTTTTATTGACCAGCACAAGATTTGACACCCATTAGGTCAAATGGATAGGATAGATAAAACCTACCTTTAGAAATTTCTCAACCTCAACCTTAATGGCTACTGCTTTCTTCAGATTAACTGGATGAAGCTTCTACCGAATAGGCTTGGCATCAGGATAAGTTGTGATTTCATGTTCGACTATATTTGGATCGATGCCTGGCATTTCCTCATAATACCACGCAAAAATGTCATGGAAATATTTGAAAATATCTGTGTAGATTTGAATCTCTTCGGGGGAGCAATCCGCTCCGATGAAGACATTCTCCACAACGTCAGGGTTTCGAGAGATATTGATCGGTAAAGTTTCAATGATAGTTTCCATATTACCCTTAGCATAAACCTCATGTGTAGCTAAGGGGTTAATAGGACAATACCAATCTCCTGTCATAGTCACGGTGAATTCTCCTACTTCGATTCGGCTTAACTCTGGGAGGAAGTATGATCAATGATGAAGATATTCCCAAGGTTTGTCTGGACTAGTCATTGCTTCGATTATTGCTTCGTCAGAGGGCAAGACTAATTCTAACGAATCGCTGCCAGTGAGAGAACCCTGAGCCCAAATAGGCTCTAGTAGAGGATCTAACTCTTGTGTAGGAGTCAGATCAGGGTTAATGAAGCTTGTTGGACTAAAGAGTATGCTACTTCAATGGCGAACAAGGGCCTGTACATACCTGGGTGCCCTGTCTCATCCATCATGGCTGATGGGGAAAGAAGTATCCATGGGTCATCGAAGTAAGTCGTGCGGAATGATGAAACTTGAAAAATATCAACCTTATGATGATTGGATATAAACTTGATATCGCCTTGAGGGGGCGGGTAATTGAAGGTACCCATCAAAGATAGGCACAAACCAACCCCTACGATAATGACACCTGGTTGAGTATTATCAATCATCGGGACCGTAGATGCCCCTAGTGAAGGGTCGGGTATGGAGAAAGACAATTGATCGATGGTCACAATCCGGCCCTTGTGTGGAAACAACAAGACCTGGAAAACTGTACCGACCACAGATTGCAGAGAATAAGTCCAATTCCTTCCTAACTAAAGATTATAGTCGAGGGGAGCATCGACTACTTCTACCTCGATGCACACAATCTTCCCTCCTAACTGCATGGGGAAAGAGGGAATGATACCATGTGGTCGGAAGGAACAACTGTCGAAAGTAGTGAAGAGATTAGGTGACGGAGACAAAACGGCTGGCCGATGGCCTTCCAGCATGATAATGACATAACGCATGTCGAGGTGCCCTCATCCACCAGCGTGCAGAAGATATTACTTGTAAAAGTTTTCGTGGGATGAGCCACTACTATCTGAAACGCTACGTGGTAAGGTAGACAAGGTTTTAAGTCAGTTGTATCTAGCATGATTGTACCCAGATTACAGGTCTCGGTAGATCCTAAAGCAATTAATAAATCTTTCCTCTGGGAAGGGAAACTTTGGAGGACCTCCAAAGTAGACATCGCACAAGGGTCTTGTGATAAATCCTCCACCACAGAGTAGTTCTGGGAGGCCCTTGCGTTAGGGTTGTGATAATATCTATTGNCAGAAGTGCTTGGTTGACTATAGTCATGTGCTCTAGTTCATAGAAAAGCATCACCTTTCACCATATATACATTCATGGATGTGGGGTTGTTCGAAGATAGAGGGGGTCCTTGACTTCCCCCTTCTATGCTCATAGAGGCTTGAGTTAGATTTTGTCCATGTTGAAATGAATTAGTTAACATGGCGGGATGTTGCTGTGTCACAAACTTTTGGGCCTCCAAAAGCCGAGGACATAGGTGGGTTGGGTGGTCTTCCGTGCATAGGTTGCATGGATACCTCGCCTTCCATTTTTCAGTATTTCCCTCGGCATGATTATCGGTGGGTTTCTTATCCCCCTTACCCTACTTTCGTTGTTTTTTCTTTCCTTCAAGTTGTTGGGTGGACTTTGCGTTAGTCGATTGCACTATGTGTACATCCGACGTTTTGGTAGGGGGAGCAGCCAAAGAAATAGTTTGGCTGGTCGTTGTGTGTTTTATAGACAACTGTTGCAACTGATTCGTCAGTTGTTCAGTGGGCTTTGTTTGTGTGGATCCAACAATACCATCGATATGTGGTCCAGCTCTCTGTCTAGTTTTATCAAGTATTGAGCATGGTGCATCTGGTAAGATGTTGTATAATAAACCGGACTGAGAATAGATGAGCTCAAATTGTTGAGCTCTCATGATGGCATCTTCTTCTGAGAAAAATCCCGATGTCGCAACGTCTTTGGATAACTGTGGGACCAAAGACTTAAGGAACCACTCAAGCAGGAATGCTGGTGGGACTTTCACTTTAATTAAACTCTTCCTGCGTCTTCATTCTCAGATATGATCAGAGATATGGTCCACTGTTGTTTGTTCGAAATTAGCCAACAGCTTTATGCCAACATCGTATCTTACAGGTAACTAAAAATGGTTGAGGAAAGACATCGCCAGTTCATCGAAGGAAGAGTATCTTGAGCAATTGATCTCGATGTACCATTTTGTGACACTCCCAATGAGAGTAAGTTGAAACAATCACAACTGTATGAAATTGCCTTTCAACGAGTTAGAAGAGCACCAAAGATGGAAGGTAGTCACATGATCTCCTGGATCTTCGTCAGGCTTGGCCTTGAACTTTGGGATGTCCAAAGGAAACTTCATCAGCATAGGAGGCCAACGTGGATCATGACAAATAGGGTCATTCAACAACCTTGTCAAATATGGCAAGTGCAAAGTCGTCAGGAAGGGTAGTTTGGGTTGTTGGTGATAACTTGGGAAAACGAGGACTGGAGTTTGACTGGCACCAGGTTTCCAGGAAAAGTTTGGCTACTGTATCGGATTTTGGTAGAAACCATGGCTCTGGCCAGTGTATGGATTTTTCATATGTGGAGACGTCATCGACTGATTTCCAAAATAGGACATAGATGGTTGGGCATGAATTACATTCGAAGGACTTTGGGAAGGGTTGCCCCATGTCGGTCCCGTGGGGATAGATATGGTAGTTTGTCTGGGGTTCCATTGATTGTGGAAAGAAATACCCCATATTGGCATTATGGATGAGGGAATGGATCCCTGCCAAGAATTCCAAAGCCCTAATGTGGAAGAAGTTCCTAGGTTTTCCCTCTGTGCAAGTGTTGTGGGGAAATTATACCCTACGGACTAACAAGCTAGGGCTTAAACTTCCATGCAGATCATGACCCTTCAGAGATTAATTTTCACCTTCTACCCCAAACCTAAAATGCTTTTTCACATGCAAACATGGAAAGAACCAACTAACCTTTTTATCGACGGTTGGTGTAGATCCTTCGTTGAGCTTTATCCCGTTGCTTCGGCTGCTCCTTCCAAAAAGCGATCCTGCAATCAAGACAAAACTATGCATGCATGCTATTGTTCTACTAGAGGATTAGAGATTAAACATAAATCAAATGAAACACATAAGACTCGTGCATTTGGGACAAGAAAAGTATCTTTTTATTAATCTCAAGATGAATCAACTTACAATGATTATAGAGACTGACCACCGTTCCTTGATCCTGATCCTGGGCTCCTCCTCTTCGTTGTCCTCCAACTGCTTTTCTTGAATTCTCCTAAAGCTTGAGGAAAGGCTAAAGGGTTGGGACAAAATGGATTCGGCAATTGGGCAGAGTTTCTTTGCTATGATTTTCCTCCTCCAAATAGTACCCCTACCCCTTCTTTTATAGGCTAGAAGGAGCTAATGTTTTGGACGAACTCTCGGCCATGCATGGCCGGGAGTTCTAGTTAACTGACCCAAAGCTTTTTGTCCCGTCAACAACTTTCCATTTTTTGTGATTCTGAAGGCAAACGCGGGCTGTAGTGGGCCTGCTAGCGTTTTCCCATGGGCTGTAGTGGGCCTGCTAGCGTTTTCCCACGGGCTGTAGTGGGCCTGCTAGAGTTTGCTTTTTAAAAATGGAGTTTTTAGAAGAGTTTTTTAGTATTTTTTTGAAAAAGAAGGGATATGAGTTGGCTTGATGCCAGGTAAGCATGTGTGGTGCAATTTAGGGTTATAACAGACGCCCCCTAATGTGTGAGGTCAGAAGAGCATTTGATGGCCGAAATACATTACCAAT